>CAEFZP010000748.1:0-180000 GCA_903064625.1 Mallotus villosus
GCACAGGTCAGTTGTTATTACTACGTGTAGATTATTATCTTAGTGTAGTTATTTGTAACTTTGTGTGGCGCTCCATGGGTCTAGCCTAATGGCTAGGCTAGGGCCACAAAACACTGGCAGCGGCGGCCTGGAATGAAATCAATTGCCACCGCGGGCAGCGGCCGAAAGGTTTTTAAATAACATAGCTTACCTTTGATGAGCTTTGGTTTCTGCACAACATTAAGTCCTGGTATATGTCTTCCTTTGCCGACTAACTCCAAATTCTCATTAAAAGTTAACATTGAAAACGGCGCATATAACAAATGTGAAACAATGTCCTCCGCACTACCGGAAACGTTACTCGCGGCTTGCATTGAAGTGAACTAACGTTACCTCAGAACTTCTGAGGGTTACTGGCTGCAACATAATACCCCATAGAATGCAAGATGTAGAAAATAAAGAATCTCAAATGTAATTGGTTGTGCACGCCTTTGGCCATTCCGTTCCATTTGACGGTTTAGGCATAATTTACGTTTTACTGCGGCGAACAGTGAAGCTAACGGTAGCTAACTAGCTCAAGGCCATAGCGATGGAGTCAACATTGGAGGGGACGAAATCTGCTGGGGAGTCTGAGCGTCCCCCTGAAAACCTTTTACGTTTAGTTAAGTTATGAATATGATAAAAATGGTTATGATGATTTCGAACAGCGTGCGTGGTTGCCGTAGCGTAGTGCATTTATATTTTATTCATATTTTTATATCAATATATCGGGGGGACATTCTTTTACAGATTTGAACATCCCCCCAATATATATTATTATTACGGCCCTGAACTAGCTAGCCACAGTCACAAACGTCACAAACCCGCGCGTGATTACCTATATTATAGTAGAAATTATCAGTTTAGTAGCTTACTTCTGGGAGATAGTAGCCTAGTGCTATCTACCTAAAACTGCAACACAGCTGCAGAAATGCCACAGGCAAAAGCCTGGGTGATAACATGTAGCTAGCTATGTTTCCGAAGTGTGATCAACACCGTATTTTTGTACCCCGTTTGTACTGGTTAGCTCCTGCCATACCCACACAGTGGTAGTCTAGTTAGAAGTGTAAATGAGCAGCAACAAATGTATGCTATGCAATCTTCATAAATAATAAGTATTCATACTTAAAATATACAGAAATATCATATCAAATTTAAGTACACTCATGAAAATTATCTGGATGTTTAATATTAATATAAGGTGTGATAAGCCTAGAAAACAAATTCAGAAAAAATTCAACTGCCCAAGCTGCAACCGAAGCAAGCACACCTCACAATTTCCCCAGAAATAGTAGGCCTACCCTCTCTATTGTCATCTTTTGTTATTTCTTATGTAAAAGTCATTCATTTCCACTGTTGCTGTGACTGCAGAATCTTAGTTTATTAAAAGGAATTCATGAATCTAACAGAAATGGCAGTAAAACAGGATCCCTGCTGGAATAACTAATAAATATGTCAAGAAGACCCGAGCAGAAACACAGTTCAGAGAACACAAATTTACCATGCACTTGTAGAGACAACACAAGGTGAGAGAAAGAAAAGGGGAAAGAGAGACAGAGAGAGGGAGAGACAGACACAGAGAGAGAGAGAGAGCGACAGAGAGAGAGAGAGACAGACAGACAGAGAGCTTTCATTAATTCCATTTGATTCTGTAAAGGAGGATTATAGCGTGACCTTTACAGAATCTATCCCAGCTCCATCATTTTTACTCATTATGCAAGAGGCCGATGAGAAGGGAGCTGACACCAGCCTCCTCAGGGGGCAATTAGACAGTAAATGAATCCTCTACAACTTTGTAAACTTGTTCTGTGTGTCTGGCTGAGTAAGGGTGGGGGGAGACAAAACAAAAACATAGAGAGCCTATTATGACTTTAGGGCATTTCAAAAGACCTTTAAAGCAACCATTATCCCTAATGGATTTACGTACAATTAAGGCAAAAAGGGCTTGTGTGAATATGTTTGTGTTACACATTTATCTTTAGAATGTGTTCTCAGACAGGAACTTTGTACTTTAACCTGACACATTAATTTAACCACTTACTGAGACTGGATTTAAATTAAACCCAGCTGACGATGAAGTGTTTTTGTGCGGATGTCGAAGTGCCAACCTTCAACCACTGGATCTCTATGGACTTGTTAGACTGAAGAATTTCTAACGGCTCTTTGGACCCATGTTCACAGGTTGACAGACACTCCACTATACTTTTATTCACAGGGAACAGAGAAGCTGCACAGATGCCTGCTTTTCACGTTTTAAAGCCTTAATTCCACTTCAAAGGCTGCTCGAAGTTTTCTTCAATGTTTTGAACAATGGAGCTAATTAGGTATTAAATGTTGACATTACAAACTGTTATGTTTGTCTCTCTGCAACTCTACACAGCAATGTTTTTCTTCCCCAGTTGAATTGTAATCACAGCCCAATGTAAACACATCCTTGCAATCAACAGGCTTGAGATGGTGCAGCCTGCATAACACAGCTACCAAAACATGTGTCAGCTTGATTTAGTTTTGGAGTCTGAACATTTTTCACATAATGCGATTGGTGGGATTTGTGATCCAACAGCATTCCCCGATACTGTAATGCAATGAACACATTGTATGGTTTCCTGTCACACTATATAAGTGCACATGTCACATAACTGCCAGTGTCACTGCTGGGGCAGATTATAGTGTGACATCCTGGGAAGGGAAGTTCTGCCTCACAGCTTGGCACCTTTTTGGAGAAGACTGTTTGTACATCCTCTAATAAGAGAATGGGCCTTGTGCATCATCAAAGAGTGCAATGCCATTGGTTGACAGCACAGGAAGTGAAGGATCTTTCAGAATACAGTTGGAGAAAAAGTATGTCTGATAGGGTTGAGAGCATGTCAAGTGTTTCTTAAACACACTGCCCCAATATCCACAAGAAGGCTTCTTGAGATGTACAGCTCTGAAGTGGACTTTCAGACTCTCTGACATGTAAGCCTGGTCTTGTAAGAACAATAGTATGGCAACCTTTTCCCTTTCCCATTCTCTTCTTCAGGTTCTCTCATGCTCCTCCAGCTTCAGCCAGCCTTACAGTACCTAGCTGAAAACCATTTCCAGGGAACCAGTCACCCCCTTTGCTCTGTGCTGCTCCTTTGAATTAAAACCGGAGAAGAAGAAGTACATTCTGACTGCTCTGAAGCTCACAATGGGGGCTCGCTCATCTCTAAGTGAGGAGGGGACACAGTGGCCCCCCTGAGCAACCTGTAACCCCACCCCCTCCCCTGCCCCCGCCCAGTCTGAAGTATCGGCTTTCACATTAGAGCCTAATAAGGAGAAGCAGCAGCAGCGTCTGCACCCGCCGTGCGTCTTTCATCTGTCCAATTACTGACAGGTTCCAAAAATCATATTCACCTTTTACCATCCTTAATTACTTCTTTATCTTCGTTGGTTTGCCTGAGTGTCAGGCCCGGGTCCTGTGAAAGCCCGGCGCGCCCCTGTCACCACGCTGGGATGACTGCATTAATCAGGAGCTGATGTCCCCTGAAGAAGGAGCAGCAGTTAGGTTATATTACAGACACATTGTCTCAGCTTTCCGTCACACCACGGGTGTCTCAGGGCTGTGCTCTCTCATCACTGGGACGCTCCGTTCAGTGAGCTTGCTACACAGAATTGTGTATTGTTATGTAGAGGTAGCCTAGTGTTACAAAACACTGTAACTATAAATAGGATCAACTTTAAAAGTGATAACAGCAAATAGAAAGACAATACTGTTAGGGATGGTGGTTGTTTCGAATGGTGATAGTTTGTGATTTGAGAAGATTGCATAAATGCTATCATAGTCTGCACACATACAGCTTTCTAATGTAATTCTGTATGTAAGTGTGGATGCAATTACTGTGAAAGAAAGTGTCAGCACTAATTGTTGCATTTAGTCTACAGTTTTAGGTCTCATTGGCACACTTCCATTAGCATCATATATTTGCCTTAAGTCTAATTAAATTTGAGAGGTAATCTAACCAAGGCTGTAAATTAAAACATCTAATTTTCTAAATGTTAGTCATTCATCATTGTCTTGGAATCCCCATTCAATGTTTATTCTATCTGTTTGTGGACAATGTGACATTTTGGCATGTGGATTTAACACAGCAACATGTGATTTTGATGAGGGTGACATGTTTTTAATTCAGTATTAGGGGCTTCCTTGCAGAGGCAAACAAAGCTGCCATTAGACATTCATGACATTTATCTATGAACACTGTCTCATAGGAAAAATAGTTTTCTCCCCTTTTTGTCTGTCTGCTAATTATTGAAAACAAGATTTGCTTCTGATTAAGGCAACGGATCGTTGCACAGACACACACACAAAACACCTGAGGTGATGGTGCTGGGGGGAGGAGACCGAGGTGGGAGAAGGGGGGCGGGTGTCGTCTATCCTTAAGCCTGTTAAAAAACAGATGCATGTTTCACATCAGCTGTTCTATCAAGGGGGATTAAATCAAATCAGAAAAGTCTGTGAAAGATATGCTTTTTAATTCATAGACTCATTCACTGGCGCGAAGAGCATGTTTACATCGCTGGCTCAAATCCCTCACAATGAGAATGTTCATGTGCCCTGATAGTCTTTGAGTGACTGTTGGAGTCGTGATGTTGGAAAATTGCTAACAGTGTGTCTCAACTGGATGCAATTGTTGATGCTAATCATGCATGAAGGTCTTTTTCAGCTTAGGATGTAAATCAACAAACATTAGCCAGGCGTCTACTTGTGCATAAACAAACACAACTCGAGTGGAGTAATGCTACGAGCTTTGGTCAATCTATGTGCCAAGCTGTCATATCAAGTGTTGTGACCAATGAACCTTATGCCTTTTAGTTTTACATACAATCAGCATTTTCTCTTCATTCTGGCAAATGTAAATATCCTTGATTTTCTTTAACATTCACCTGAAAAACATTGTTGACCTTTCCCTGTTGCTCATTTTCAGCTGTCTCCTATGGATCTTGTGGATGCTGAGTCTTCAGAGTTCTGCTGGATTGGAGATGAGTCAGACGGAGATTAATGGAAAGGGATGAAATATTGCTCCCTAATAGAAAGTAAGACAAATATCGTTCGTGGAAAATGTATAGATTGAGACCGCCTCTAAACAACGACAGATTGTTAAAATCTATTTGAAAGGTCAGGAGAGACGATGTTTAGTATCGCAGTGATATCTCCATCTGTGGTTTAAAGTCCCAAATATTATTACCACATGTCTTAACCATATGTTCTGAGCGCTGTCAGCGACACAGCTGTGTAAAGTGTAATCTTCACACGTGTATGAACCTGTTACAGCACGGTGCCTAAATGGGAAGTTCCACCTAAAAGGACATTCCCAAATGTAGCTGCTAACAGTTCAGGACCTGAGCTGCCTTTCCAGCATTACCAACAGTGTCTGCCTTGTGTCTGTTGGATTGTGTTTTTGTCTTTGTATACGGATGCTGACTCTTCCCTCTGTGTGGCTTCCACGCCAAATCAAATGACGCAGTCAGTAATAGAGGGATTTGATATAGGTTGGCCCGAAGAGACCCTCTGGCCTTTGGCCCTTCTGTCATAAACAGCTTCTTGTCCCAGGAGGGGTGAAGTAATTGCACATTTTGTAGATACAGCACCTCCTGACCAAGTGCCCACTTAAATATTTATATTTCTCCCTGGCTATCCGCCTCAGAGTGGGAAGTATTTCACAGCTATATTGAAATCTGATGCACAGGGCTTGAGAAATGTTTTCCTTCCTCCCACCGTTTGGTTGAAAAAGGATAATTACCTATGTTCTGTATGTTAATA
Source organism: Mallotus villosus (assembly GCA_903064625.1). Lineage (NCBI taxonomy): Eukaryota > Metazoa > Chordata > Actinopteri > Osmeriformes > Salangidae > Mallotus > Mallotus villosus. Next base: position 5,804 of record CAEFZP010000748.1, read on the forward strand.
CTTAGATTTATTTCAAAAACACATAGATTAGATGTAAAAATTCCATGGTAAAATGTTGTTTTACTGTGTTTGTGTATTGCTGAGAAGGTGCGGTTGTGACAACCCCACTGCTTGAGGTAGATGCAATGCGCGACTGCACACACCAGAACTTAAGTGGTAATTGATCTCGTTGCTGTCTATTCTCGGTTTCACAGCAATATTTCTCCAACAAGGGCTACAATACAAAAGCTTGATCAACATGCTGAATCATTACATGCCATACTCTTGCTGAGTCATCAATCATATCGGATAGGAAACTGAAGAGGCTTTTTTTTCTTTTGTCCCCAACAGCATATACTCATATTTAAATGTTCAATGTCTTTGTTTTTACTCACTAAAATTCCACAACATTTGCCCTTCTTTTTTGAATACTCAATGCAGAAACGAGGCCTTTAACTTTTCACCTACAACTTATTCCCACATGGAGGAAAAACAGACACAAGAAACAATTACATTTGTGAATGATTGAGTAGAGTAGTGCTTTGTCTTCACAGCTGTGTCTATGGGAAATATTGTGCAGCCCTTTTATATTCAGACTTTTAGGGACTATGAATAATGCATTTCCCATTCACCTTCATCCAGGTTGTGGCACATAAGCATTAGGATGTGGTGAGATAAATGAAGAGGTTAGAGATGGGAAGTCTGTCGCAGCAGACTTGGTTCTTTGAGTGGTTGCATTTGGTCAAATTGGGACATATTGTGTAAAACCTGCACATATACTTTTATGAATAGTTGTAAATAAGTAACAATTTGCCATCAAAACATCAGTTGTTAAGAATTAAGAAGTTGTTCTCTACTTTTATGACTCATCTTTATGGGAAACTGTATGGAACTCTACTAGTATAGAACATAAATGACGACAGGAAGGCAGACAAAGAAAAATGTAGTAAAGAAAGCAAGAAATTGACGGAGACAGGGAGGTTGAGAACTATTCGACAGACATAGCAACAGAAAAAGATGGAGGAAGGTGAATGGAGCAGGGAGAGAAAAAGAGAAAAGGGAGAACAGTGGTACCTCAGTGTTTATCAGAATCAGCTCACAAATTACCCATCACTCACTGGACCAGACACAGCACCTTACGTCACCTGATCCATCTGGCCCTCGGAGGGGAACGGATCACACGACACCAGCCGTTTATCTCAGATGCTGTTCGAGTACACCACAGTGTTTGTTAAACACATTATCACAGGCTGTAGTATCATATCACAGCAAACAATATCAACGCAATCGTCTGTGGTGTTATTTCCTACCATGCCCCAGCAGCATGGCTCATGCCTTTATTCTGGAACACAATAGGCTAGATAAGGAAAACACACTAAGCCAGATGTTGCATTCCGCGGTGTGTTCGGGAGGCTGGATCTCTCGTCTCTTGGTGCTGAGCTAAGCTGTTTGGAGACAAGCATCCTGGGGAGCTGCCACCTCGCTGAGCTGCAGATGAAATCAGGTGTTCCTCACAGGAAGGATGCTCAATTTAACCAGGAGTAGACCTTTAACAAAGCTCAGCAAAAAGTTTGTTTCAGGACCAAAATACTAGTCTTCCCTGTAATAATATTTGTCGATAAATGCTTCACTTTCTTGGGAAATTAAGCTATTTTTTGCAATTTTCTTTTTGTGCACTCATGGCAGATTTTTTCTCCAAACTGAATTATGGAGCAATTTGCTTTGTCTTTGATGTGATAAATATGAAGCCCTGCTGAAAAGAATGCAGACTGCAGGGAGAGTGGGAACGCCAGCCCAGGCGGTTAACGTGGGGATGTTGCCTCCGCTGCCTAAAAACACTCATGTGGGCCTGGAGCTGCTGTGCTTCTCTGGTTCAAAAATGCTTAGTTCATAGTCCGGAGGAGTCTCATCTGGGCCGATTATACCGCTGTGGATAGAAATCTGATGACTATTCAGGAGACGAGAAGGATGCTGACTGGTACTGTACTTTCAGACAGAGGACAGTAAAATAGAGTGGAGTGAGAGAGAGAGAGAGAGAGAGAGAGAGAGAGGGAGAGAGAGGGAGAGAGAGAGAGAGTGGGAGAGAGAAAGAGAGAGAGAGAGCTGTAGGGGGTCTCGTACTCATTATGACGAGGGGGGCTGGTATTAAGAACATTTATCTGAAGTAATGCTTCCAACCATATAATGTGATTAGGTTGAAAATGTGTTCTTCCCCCATTTGCAACTCACTCCAGCACACTCATTTGTTTTTCTGTTGTCTCATCCAGTCTGCATTTTTTTATAAATGATTTTAGTTTTCTTTGTTTAGTTCTGTGGGGGAAATCTGTGGAAAGTATGTTGTTAAGATCAAATCGATAGGGTAGCAACATTGAAGAGTTCCTTGGAATGGGTGACACAGCTTGGCAGTCGTCTGGAATTAGATTAGGGGTGCTGGGGAGAGAGGCCGAGATGATGAACAGTATCAATCATTCTGAGCTTCCTCTCGTGTGAAGTTATTTGTGGGAGTCGACAAAATCGGCAATAATGAAAGTTCACTTGTTTTCACCACTGAGGGTTTGTGGGTAGATTGGGGTTCCTCCACAGCAGCCGGTCACAAACAGATGAATCTCAACAGCAGCAGAAGAAGAAAAAGAAACTAAGAAGTGTGAGTATCGCTCTGCGTGCTTGGTCAATGCTCGATCATAGAGCAGCAGTTGTCAGGTTGTACAGGGTTACACAAAGGGTTATTACTGTGCTTATCTCAGGGAGTCCTAAACACACGTCTGCTGACTGTAGACGCAGCCTGCTGTGGCAGATCTGATGTATTACCTGAATTTAACAGAGCCAAAGCTCCTCTTAGGAGTTTTTGTCTGCTCTGGGTCTCAACACCCCCTTGTCACATGACCAGCTTGTAATTGCCTCACTGGACCCAAAGCAGAGAGCAGCCTCCTCCTCTCTCTCTCTCTCTGTCCTCCCTCTCTTTTTCTGCTCAAGAGCGATCATCCTATCTCGCCTGAAAAGATCTGATAACATTACAGGAGAATTGCCCTCACTGTTGTCTCAGCCTCAAAGACAGTGAGGTGATGAGAGAGGTGCTAAGTGAGATTGATTGAACCCAGGTGGTCAGGAGTCTTGGTGTGTCAGAGGCAGTTAGGCATGGATTGACTCATAAACTGCCAATCCGATGGATGGAGGTACAGCCGAGATCTGAGGGGGTGTGTCTGGGGAGGGGCAGAATGTTGTAGCTCTCTTGCTCCACCCTGAGGGGAAGGTAAGGACTGATGCTTGATGGCAGGGCTTGACAGTTGCTGGAACAGGCCTGGTGACATCGTGACTTGAATTTACCCAGGTGGACTAAGAAAAATTTGGAGAAAGTACTTTCCGCACTTCTCATGTTAGTCAACAATTTCTCTTCTCTAGAAAAAACACTGTTCTGTTATTAAATAGTTCAGTAGCATGAAAGCTAAAATATGTAATTTGGATTTTGAAAAATCACAACAAACTTGTCTGCATATTGCACAGACCTATAATCCGGGTGGTTCCAACATAATGAAACAACTTCTACAATCCACATCTTCACAAGGCTCTGCAGGAGGAAAAAGGTCTAGATAATTTGCATAATATTTCCATAATACATACATTATTTCATGTAATTGCGTAGCCACCCCACTCAGCTCCCCGATGCCAGTAGGGGAATCACAAAACCGCCGGTTATTCATCACAATTGTGCCATGTGTTACGTAACAGGTTACAGTAACTCCATCCTGGTCCCTGAAAACGAAAGGATTTGCATATTGATGGAATCTACTGTACCTCAGAAACTCCTGCCCTCTCCCTTCACAGTGACATTCCCACTAATAACCAGGTTTATTTGAATATCAAGAGACAAAGAGACATTTGATTATTTGATTATTTCACCGTTCTTTAATGTTATCACAATATTCACTTTTGAGAATGCAGAATTATTGTTGTACAATATGTGTTTCTTAGTTACAATGTAGCCATTTAAAGAATCAGAACAATTGGAATCCCCCTGTAAAAGACTAAACCGTTAATGATCTGATATTTTTTCATAACCTTGATCACTATTCTCTGCCATCTTTAATACTTTATTTCAATAGTCTCTACAAAGCAAAATACATAAACTCATCTGTTTTGAAAGGGAAACCGGGTGAACCAAAAAAAGGACTTGCATACTGACACTGTTTGTTCAATGTGGCAACCATTGAGATGGTGGGGCTTCTCCTTTCACCGCCACCGTGGGTGGTGGAGGTGGGTGACAGAAAAGAAGGAGGGTAGCGAGTGGAGGAGGAGAAAAGGGGAGGGAGAGAGGAAGAGAGAAAAAGAGAGAGAGAGGGGACAGAGAAAGGGAGATATGGTTATGAGAGAGGCACTGACAGGTGTGTGCATGTGGGCACTAGTGGCTGATTTCACCCCAGCAGAAGGTGAGGCTGTGCTGATAATGATGCCACATCTATGCAGCAGAAGCAGCCGTTAGTCTGGATGACTTTCTGCACAGTCACTGCTACTTTAGGGATAGAAAAATTGAATAAACTCAGACAGGCAGACAGGCAGGCAGGCAGCAGGCAGGCAGGCCTGGTACAAGGTACAGTATAGGGGGTAAGTGGATGTTGTATCGAGACAGTTGAAGGTTGAGTTCACCAAAACAAGATCATTGTTATCATCCACACATACTTGGAAAGCCCAACATCCCCCATACCAAGTTTCTCTTATGAAAAACGTGTAATGCTAGACCATAATTACGTGTGACTATATATATAGTTTCTATGTTTCCACCATTTTGCAACTATATCCTCCTCTATCCTACAGAATGCGACATTAATGCTGGTGGTTTTTGTTAAAAGTATAGTATTATAATTTTTTCATTATTATTATTATTTATTTTTTTACAGCAATCACTCTCAAATAAATAACAGAGACAAATAATACAATTAAAATAACTGGGCACAGTGTTCAGTATATTGTAAAGGTCCTGAAAGATCCTTTAGTTTGATAATTACAAGTGTGTGCATATACATCAGATATGTTTTGGCTATGTTGGTGTTTATGTGTGTGTGTTTATTGTGTGCTTTTGCGGTGTGCATTTTCTTGTGAGCGTGTGTTTCGCTTGTGGGTTTTAGATGTGAAAAGGGGGCCCTGGCAGAGCTCAAAGGCACTTGAGCGAGGGAAGTCTGGGGAAGCGGGGCTGACGCACGCTGGGGCTCCATGAGTGGGGGGGGGACTAGCTTGCAGATGGGCACAGCGGGGGGGGGTGTGAGAGAGGTGGGATAGAGAAGAGATCTGTGAGGCACGACTCGAGCACTCCACCAAAGTAAGAGGCCCTCATCAGCTCCCATCCCACCTCGCCGTATGCAAATGAGCTCCCCTGAGCGTGTGCAGACGCATCGGGGCTGTCATCACATGCGGAGTAGAGGTGTCATAATATTTCACCCTGTGAGCTATTGGTGATAAGAACAATTATCTGAGAAAGAACAAATAGCCCAGTGTTATTCACATATTCTATTCCAGACACTGGGTCATTTCCGGCTCTCTAGGAAACTAGTAGTTGTGCTCGTGAGTTCTGCACGTGCATGCATTTGAGTATGTATTGTGTGCATTTATTTCTGGGCAATGTACTGTATGTGTTTTCTTGCGAGTGTGTCTGTTTATCTGCGCGCACAATATATTTGAGATTCCAACAAGTTAGAATACCAGAGAACTGTTGCCCTCTGACATGACTAGCCTTTCTTCCTTGGTACTCGAGCCAGGGCAGAAACACATCCAGACTGAGGTTTCTCTAATGTGAATGACATCTGTCTCTTTTCTTTCTTTGGAGAAATAAATGAAGAGCTTAGGGCAAGGTCTTCATCCGTTCTGCTAGTAATAGTAAGAGACAGCAAGGTGATCTTGGCACGATGTTTCAAATCTGTTCCAGGAATATGCCTCAACAATGACGAAGAGAAAGGCATTCACACAGCACAAACCCAAACCTTGTACACGCTCATAAACGGAACATATGAGGAATCTTCATTGTGTTTTATTTGTATGCAATCTGACACAGGGGAAACGTTTCAGAATTCCTTTTTTAATGGGACAAGCATAAATAAATGAAGAAAAGGGTTTAGAAAATCACAGATGCAGTCTCTTTGACAAATGTGCCCCCCCAATCTAATCATTCACCATCTACCCGTCCCCTCAAGCCCCATCAGCCAACACCAACCCTCTCCGAAAGATCTGTCATGTCATTGAACTGTGTTACCGTGCATACCAGAATGCATATTCTCTGATGTCAAACATACAAGCAGCCTTGCAGACCCTGGCACAGAGGAGCATGTGAACTGTGTTCTCGTACGGCCCGTCCCCGTCCCCGGGCTGCCCAGACGAACACAGCAGAGCTGCGAGCCGCCAAAGCCACCGCGGCCGCTATCAAACGGAGCGCACAGACGAGGGAGAGGCAGCATCGCTAATTGAAAGCCAAACACTGGCAGTCCTTTGGGACGGTCCCTTTTGTACACGGAGCGTGCGAAGTGCTCTGTATTTACAGGAAAAATCTGATTCTACAAACAACATGGAGCCCCTCTTGAATGCTACTGGAGCCTCCTTGTGAGGGAGGCGCGTGTTGGTGAATGCTGGAGGAACAGCTTGGTGTCTCCCCGAGGAATGGACCCGCAGACTATCTGCAGCTGGTGCTAAGAATTGTCATTTCTAAATATTCACATATTTAATCAGTTGAAAGTACTCTTATGACAAACACACACTCTCAGCCACAGACTCCACATGGGATGGGAGAGAAGATGAGCTGGAGGGCTTGTGGAGTAAATGTTGATGCTTGTGCTGTTTTTGGTTTCATTCTGTGACACATTATTAAAGCACTGCTCATTGTAAGGAAATTGAATCATCAGAAAATATGAGTGTAATGTGTTCTACAGTGGCAGAAGTGTGCTTTTGTGTAGCAGCATTAAAGTGTGCTCTTTATATTCACACACTCCAGCTATCATAAGTGTGTTTAATCTAAATGAGAACACTATGTGTAACTAGACTAGATAATAGACAATTTACATAATTGGCATTGAATGATTTGGCTTCAATAATATCTGTTATTTGACACAAAAACATTGGGATCTTTATCTTTGTGTCAAATTAAATATAAAATGGTTATTTTTCCCAGTTCGGTTTCAAATCATTGTTAATTCTTTAGTTTTTTTTAATTATTCTTTCATTTCTTTGGTTCAGTTTGCCACAGAAAGGTGATTGTTTGGCATTGGGGAAGGACATTGATTCCTCTTTCATGTCTTTGTAGAAAATACACCAAACTGTGACCATGTGCTTTCATGCAGACATACAATGTTTATTTAAATACCTGACATGCTGTGAGCTCAAATAGAAAACACAGATTATATTGCCTACAGACAAAATGTTCATATTCAGCATAACCGAGCAAACCACATGTGACAATACCTGCTCAATTAACAATACATGTTGACCTCATTGCTATAGTACAAGAATCACCCACATGTGACAGACTAAAACACTGCAATTGGTATGTATTCTGCATCGCACCCTGGGGACCAGATTGTGTGCACTACGATACGAAACTGGGTAACATTTTGATGCTGCAGAGAGATACAGAGGCGGCGTCAATTAGCCTGGCGTGTTGCTTTAACCTGTCACCGGGATATCTAAGCCCCTTTTATCATGGTGCACACTGTGGAGTGGGAAAGGCATCATCTTTAATCATGGCTTGTGTTTTTTCTGCTTGGGTAAAAATATGTCCCCCCCGCCATACGCAGTCCCCAGACAGGCATGTTGTTTACTGCAGATTAACAAAGGGAAAGAAAGTCAAGACTCTGACACCAGGTATATACGTAAACGAGGTGCCACAGTATACCCAAACTAAGCTACTCCAGCAGAATTCTATTTGTAGTCTGGAGAAAGGAGAGAGGGTGGAAAGAAACTAAAAAGATGGAGAGGAAGAGAGAGAAAGAGGAAGAGAGAGGGAGAGATTTGGGGGACGTTTTCCAACTGACATCATTTTGAGTTCATGATTTATTCGTAAATTCAAGATTTACATCTTTCGTCACATTTCTTTTTAAAAACACAACCAAACTCCAAAACCTAACCAAGCCCAGGTGATTGGAGTCAAGGCAATCCACTGGCAGTAGCACAGTAGCACGTGTGTGCTACACGGGACAGCGGTATCTCAGAGAGGTTGACTTAGATTTGCTACCCACCTGAGTGTGACCACGCATATGTCATAGACGCTCGCTCACACATAGACACATAAGAACGCACCGGGAAACTCTGGTATCTGGAAACATGTTTTGAGGAATGAACAATCACTCAATGGGGAATGTCAAATCAACCAGGACAGGTTGAAAGTCACATCAACGGGCATCAGTGCTTTGTTGCTTCACTCTTAGATTCAACAACCTTCTGAAAATACCTTCCTACAGGGCAGGTGAGGACTGCCAGAAAATCGAACAGGTTCATGTGGTTTACCAGCTAGTTCTGTATCATGAGAAACACTTCTGGTGATCTCCACATGGTACCTGCTGAGTGTGGTTGCACAGGTCAGGGGAGTACTCATGAACATGGAATAATAAGCGACAGATGCATTTTTCTGCAATGCTAGTTTCATAAGGGACATAAGACTGTTTGTCCCAAATCTGTTCTAAGGGAAGAACCATTTCGAGTTGTGTTGTGTGTATTAACCCTTGTGTTCTCTTCGGGTCATTGTGACCCATCAGTCATTGTGACCCCCCACGTGTTGTGACAACTTTACCTCATTCAAAAATAAAGTGAAGCATTTTCTTTTAAACGTCAGGCTGTCTCACACCCCCCACAGCGCAAATGTTAAAAGAAAATGCTTTTTATTTGTTTTTGTATTGGGTAAAATTGTCGCAGCAGAATGATGGGTCGTTGTGAACCTTCGGGTCATTGTGACCGAAGGCAGCACAAGGGTTAAAAAAATAATTATGTGGTAACTTTCTTTTTCTGGACAAGCTTTATGGTGTCCATATAATCAGGTCACTATTTATTTGCAATACAGAGACCAATAGCAGGCCTTTAAATATGGCTATTGATTTACTGTATCCTGGCCAGTGATCCTACCCCTCTCATTGGGTATCTGGTTACTGTCGACACCTGGATGAAAGACAGCCCTGTTTCGCACAACATTGTGGTTCCTCCAGAGTCCCTTTTAGGTAGGGACCAGCATACAAGGCACATTCTAAAACAAATTACACATATAAAACATCTGATTGTAAAATATCTAATTATCAGAAGGGAATCTTAAACAAAACACTGCTTACCAAGAGTACCAGCTCCTGCCAAAACATGAACACATGTTTATTTAATTGTATTAATAGTAGCAGATTACACATATTTAGGCCTAAATGAGAATGTATACTTAAGGGACATTTTACTTAAGGAATAAATTATGTAAATTATGTATTGTAACGTTCCACAATACCAAATGTGACAACTGACTGATGCCGACATATGTTTTATATTTCTAATTCTGAATAGCAGGGGATATTACCTGGGAGCACTTATACAGAAAAAAGCCACCTACCTGCAGAGATGAAAGGAGACTTCCAGTTTTTTCATGAGTGACAAGCATTGGGCAGGCGAGCACAGGCTTGAAAAATTATATTTCAAAAGGAGCCAAATCAATTGAGATAATATTCTTAAATGTGTGGCTTTTGTAGCTAATATGCACATTATCTACATTACTGGGAACATTTCCTTTTAAATTATAGAGAGAATAGACAGTAATAGTTCTATAATAATCATCTTTTAACACTACTTCTCAAAGTTTAGTGAAGTAGAAATGCTTGATAGGGTGCTGAAATGTGTCACAGAAAGTGTACCATTCTAAAGGGTTGGAACTAGCATAAATGTCACATTTTATTAGTGTCACACTACGGGAACCAACTCATTCATAGAGACACAAAACTGTAGACTAATCCAATGGTACCCTTCCAATGAAACAACCAGTTATTTTCTCTCTCTCTCTCTCTCTCTCTCTCTCTCTCTCACTCTCTCTCTCTCTCTCTCCATCTCTCTTTTTCTTTCCTTTGCTTTCTTCACCATTCTTTCTCAATCTCTCTCTCTCTCTCTCCCCTTATCCATGTCTCTCATCCTGTAAATGAACTCAGCTCAGTAAAGAGTATTTCTTTATATATTTTCACTTTTATTTTATTCCTATTTAGTTTAAAATACCACCCACGTGTGTTCCAGATCTCTCCTGTTGAGACGCCAACTCCCCAACGCTGAGGCTGACAGTTCTTTAGCTTTATGATTCATAGATCCAAACATTGCACATTGTGCATATTTTGTGTTCTAAAAGTGGGTTTGTAGACAGACAGGCTGACAGAGAGTTTAAGTATCCCAGCTTACTTTGTAAAACCTTGAAGGAGCTGTTGAAATGTTATACAGATGGCAAATCAAATATGTGCTGTTTTGAAATCCCTAGATCTAGCTGTAACAAAATATTGAACACTTATAGAATAGTAATGTTGCTCGTTGGCTCAATCCATTAGAGAGGGGCTGGTCTTGAGGAAACCAAGGTGTATCAAAATGAGCGTGCTCTCTAAAGAAGGAGTCGTCAATGTACGTTATTCATTGTTCATCCCTATACTGTAACTGTCAAACAAAGATGATTTACTCTACAGTCTCAGATTGAGAGAACCACAGGGCTTGTTAGGGAATACGCTAATTTTAATCCAGTTGGGTATGGCTACATTTTGTCCATAGTACCATGATGATTATTTGAACACGTAAGGGTTTGAGCAGATTCTCTCCCTGCTTCTTTAATGCCATGTTTGCACGTCCATCTTGTGTCTTTGTCATCTTTTCCCTGTTGCTCACCAAACCGTTTTCAATGTTTTGAAATATAGTTTTCCATCAGAAAACATTTCTTTTGAACAATATAGCAATTCACTTTTATAGCCAGGTTCAGAATCACTTGCTGAACAAGGACATCTAGGGGCATCTCAATGCACTGCAGCAAAGTAAGTTCACTGTGGCAAACATCTACTATACTACAGTAATTGGAAAAGAACATGTCTTTGCCTTAGATTTGGTCACAATCAATGGGTATTTCTAGAGAGCCAAGTGAATGGTCATAGAATTCTTGGGTTCAGCACATTCACAGTATTTAAGTGAATTTCAATGACCCTCAAACAGATTGGATGTACTCCATTCACAAAATGTACTTTCCAACATTCAAGGGCATTGATTCAGATTTAAAAGATGACTTTGACCTTTAAAACTAAGAATGTTAGTGGAGCGATATAGGCGATTATTACATGCCTTTAAAAATAGAGCCTCCATCAAACATTTTCAAGAAAATGCCATGTTTGAGCTAAAAAAACAAATATTTAGTCAGATATTAGATATCATTGTGGTACCAACCTTTACTTTCACCTTCGGACCTCGAATTGTAACTCGCCAGTGTTTCACATAAAGACTCACAACCACACTGAACTTTGATCAGTCTATTCCCTCTCTCTTACATCATTGTGTTGAAGATCTGGCATGTGACTTGTCTCACATCAAACATCTGGATAAATGTTTGTTTGTGCTATTAAAGCACCATAATTCACAAAGACCTCCTACTCCTTGATTTAATTAATAGTTTCTTTTCTTTTTCTTCCTTTTATTTTAAACTGAAGTTAAACCATCCACAGTGTATTTCCAGCTCCTGACAGTTTTTCAAATTAATAAATAAAGCAACACATTCTTTTATCCAAGTGCATCCCTGCAGATCTGTGCTACGACAGCTGTGGATATTTAACCGTTATCCTCAAACAGAATTATTTCAGTTCTGCTTTAGTCTGCTCCCAATCTTCATTACTATTGCATGGCCCACGGTCATTTTTACTCATCAAGACTGTGCTGCATTATTTACTAACTGGAAACAATTGCAGGGTGACTGTAATACACGATTGGAGACACTATCAAGACCACCAACTCTGAATAATAAATGAATGTACGCCATTAACAGCACTGTCCCTCATTAGCCATCTTGCCTGCCATTGTGTCAATCCAGGATGCATTTAAGAAGAAGGGAGATGGACATATTTAGGACAGCCTGCTCTGCCAGCCTGCTCTGCCAAGCTCCCCTGTTCTGGAGATGTTAGGTGAAAGAACAGCGCTCCTAGGCCTCGGAGTGTTCCCTCGGAGTGGAGACTCTAGACCAGACAGTCTGTGTGACTGAATAGGGGTTGGAGGTTCAAAGAGAGACAGACAGAGGAGTGACTCAACAGCTGTGTCAATCAGACGGACGTCTACAGAATAAAGTCAACGTTAGCTGACTTAACAGGGATCAGTAGAAATAGAACTAACTGGAAAGAGAGGAGTCCGGGGTTGGTGGGCAGCTGGATAAAATAACACTGGGGTTTACTGAGTTGTTTATCAATGTAACCAGCTGACCAACTGCCCATTAAAATGAATTATCTAGATATAAAGCTGGTTAAAGAAATGTACATTCATACTGCAAACTGTGAACCTGTCTCCTAATTCCTTAGCTCTGGTTTCACCGTTAATGCTGGCTACTAGTAGTGTCCCCTCAAGGCACACTTTCAAGCCTACTACCCACATGTGCTCACTCTAATATCCATCAAGGTTAGAGATGGGTCCACTCCTTAGATCTTCCCCATCAGAGTGAAACTCTGCTGTGTGCTGAAGAAACACACGGAACATACCATCCCAATGATTAGCTAATGACACCATATCTGCAGTAAATTATTCTTGGATCATGTTATGTACCGTAGCCTCATGTTGAATGACCATGGTCGTGACATTCCATGAAATAGACTGATGGATCATTCTTTTCCTGCTTTTTATTTTATTTCTAGGCATCAGTTGAACATTACTGTTCTTTGAATCTCAAAACTTAAATTGCACTTGAAAAGGGCAGAAGATCTGTCAGAGCAAGAGGAGGATATACAAGAAACAAGAAATCTTGTAGCCCAACAGTTCTTAATCAAACGTCTAAACACCATTTAGGACTAAATCATGGTGGGATCAAGCATAAAGTACTGTATTCCCCCTGCAGACTGTCAGCCTTCCAACATCAGGCAGTGCTCTGTAGATGTTTATGAAAGGAACGCCAGTATGCCAAGAATGCCTTTTGGGAAATTGTGACTCACCAACTCCAGCATTGCAGGCATTTTGGGAAGCATTCAAAAAAATATTTTGGTTTAAAGCTGCTCTGAAGCAGAGCAGAGGGGAGAGTCTGGAAACGAGGGCCCCTTAGTCTTAAATCAAATTACTTGCTAACAAATCTGATCAGTCAGTTAAGACATAAACACACACTTAGCCATTTAAGTGTTCACATGGAGCCCCAACATATGGTGTCGCCGACAATATAATCAAGGTGTAAAACGGTTGGTTCTTCTGGTGGATAATTGTCAGCAAAACCTGTCAACTGTGAGTTCTGTCGGTTAGAATGTTAACAAGCTACTCAGAATCTCAGGACCCTAAGGGTTGACAATCACTAGTAGGATGAGGGCTGGTGTTGAGTGGGGTTTGTGTGCATGCTAATGTAAAGAAGGAATAGATGGCCAGTGTAAAATGTGTTAAATGCAATGATGGCTAATGTAAACATTTGTCAAGTAAAATATCCATATCAAGCTGTTGATTTGATAAAGTGTAATATCCCTTTAGATTGCCTTGGGTTCATTAGCCACATTGGCCTGAGCTGTTGCGCTGGGGAATGTTAGGCTTGTGTGAAGTAAACAATGACAGTTAGACAGGTTCAATACTTTAAAAGCAAAGAAGAAAGCACAATTTAAGGCAAATTAAATTATTTAATAAGCATTCACTTGTACCGTAGATGCATTTGTTACTCTAAAAGAATTCATCAAGACAGATGAGGTCAAACATATTGACATGCCTTGATGTTTCCTATCCTTCCCTGGAGAGACGGAGTGGCGTGATGTGATTTTATTTTCGATTTGATTTCATGATTCATGTCCGCGGGTGATGTGAGGCAGACTAATTAGCATATCTCTCAGAGATGTGTGCATATCAAATCAAACCACCCTGAAGCGGTGACTTGCAGAGAGAGAAAGGCACAGGCTTCTCTCGGCAGAGGATCGTAATGATGAATACTCATTCTCCTTATGATGCGCCTTTCGTGTCGGGGGCAAATAATAGCACTGGAGTCATTACCAGGCTTCTACTCGCAAACGAATGCACCACAGGCATATACTGGCATCCATATGGCGTGAGCCTAGCTATAAGTAGCAGAGCCCTTTCACAGCCTCAGCAGCAACAGACTGGGACGCAGCTTGATTCATGCAGAGCATGTCACTATGATGGCTGTGTAGGAGGTGGGTTCTTCAGGTGCTCCGACTCAATTCAGAGACCCCTTGATCCTCTCATGCCAGAGGTTGGCAGCACAGAAGCAAAGTAGAACTGCCGCACAGCAGAAAAGCAACGTGTTTCTTGAGCGTGCACGGGAAGCGTAACTTGCTACGGTACAGTAGTTCATCTTGGTTGGCAGGGAGGAGCTACACAGAATGAAGCCTGGATACATGTGAAGGTAAGCTGGCTCTGAGGACTGGAGCGATGTTCGCTGGAAGGAGTGCTGTTGGTTAATTGCCATGCGACATCTTGACTGTGGGAGTGGCAATGGCCTCTGGGATGGCAGTAGTTCAAAGTGTGAAGGATGAGGGGGAAATTCAATCACAAAGCAACGGTACTTTGGCTCACTATTAAAAAAACAGATTGGCGGCAGACATATCATTAATTATACATTTTTCCATTTTCCAAATTAGAGTGAAATCTTGTGTTGATGCATTTTTGCAAAATATCAAGCTGGCAGTAGAGCAATGCATTTGTAGCCTAATACTCACTACAATCTGCAAAAGGACACAGAAACCAAATTAAGGAATGATTCTACAGAACCAACAGTCAAATAAAATGGATGACTGAACATACGATGTGCTAACTGTTGGTCCATGTTCCTGAACTAGCAAACACCTGTAGTGTGTAATGTGTCGTCATGGGAGTTCAAGTTTGTGCTGAAAGCCAGGGAGCCAAACTGAGGAGGCAGGCCAGCTAGAGTCCCAGAGCAGCTCTGACATAGACCTAAGGGAGGACTCCCCCTCTTCAAACACCACACTAACACCTGTTCTCGTTTCATCTCCTCGTCCTTACCGTGCCACTTGGACCGTCAGTGAAGGGCAGGTAGCAAGGTGCTCCTTGAGGAATGGAAGCGAAGCTCGTGTTCAAAACACTTTCCATCCATTTCCTGATGGCCGCCACCTGTTCTTCCTCCCGCGTGAGGGATGGGCAGGTTGCTAAGGGGAGGAGAAAGCGTTGTCACTGTCACTGGGCGGGGTGTGTGGTGTGTGTGTGTGTGTGTGTGAGGATGGGAGAGCAGTGTCTCTTTTACCTGGCTGCCCCAGGGTTCCAGATGTCACTCCTTTTAATGGTGCAATTATGGCTGTTCCTATGACTCCCCTTGGCCTTCATCCTGCCCCTTATGTTAATCACTAATGCCAGCACGCTCACACAGTCCCTCGATTAAGCACATAGCCAAACCACACGTGCATACCATTCTACAAACATACCACCTTGTACTGTGGCCTTGTGCAGGAGTGCGTACTCATATGCCATGCTAAATATAAAGAGACAAATAATGCTCAAGGCTACTAACTAGCTACATGGAGTAGTGGTTGCAAGACTACTGCTCTCCACAACAAACGTATGCATTTCATTACTGTATTGAAAACACAATCTCACCACCACTTTCCCTTGTCACAATGTTTTAAGAGGTGGAGACACAACGGTGGCCAGATTAAGCTCAAAACTGTTTTATCTGTTTACCTCATTTTCTCCACAGAGTTAGTGCCAGATGGCACCATCGTCTACTGGCAGTTAACAATGTCCACTGCCAGCTACTGTAACAGAGTCTCTTCACAGAGCAGGTGCTGTAAGTAGATAAATAAGCTGTGTACTGAATATTATGGCCACAATTAGGACCACTTTGTTCCAACAGGGTAGTGTCTGGAGGAGCAGCAATTACTTCTCAAATGTATTAATTCCAGATGTATATTTAAGTAAATCAATAAAATAACGACACAATTGAATCAGCTGAACTCACCACTGTGTAGAGTGATCACAGCCCTTGTCAAGTCAAATGAGTCCTTCAACGGAAGGGGAACTTGGTAATTATGGACACAGTCTCTACTCTAACAGGGCTAATTGAAGTTCAGAGATAGCTAATGCATGATAGATGTGGAAGGAGACGGTCTCAGTGGTGTATGGGCCTGCTGGCATGAGATCACAAGCACCAATGGGGCTGAACCTTTCACTCAGAGCTGAGAGACATCTGTTGCCAGCAGGTAACCGCAGCTTTATCATTACAAGCCAGACCCACCAATGCTTTCGTGGCATGTCGATTTAAAAGGTTATATATGTTCACCCACTAATTCAAGCTATCCTCATCATCCTTGTTTGCTAGTGACAAATGGGTGCGCCATGCAGTGCAGCAGATGGCAGGGCTAGATCATCAATCCGGGAACCCAGAAGTTTGATGGATTGGTCCTCTGAAGTCAACAGTCTTTAACTGAAAATCGCACAAAGAAATTAGTTGTAAAATGAGAACCCCATGGCAAACAGTGACGTGTACGAGTATTGAGGAGTAATACTCACTCAACATTCTCCCCGAGGCAAGTAGGGTGAAGTGCCTTGCCCAAGTACACTATGTCATTTTGCACGGCCGGGAATCAAACCAACAACCTTCTGATTAATAGCCCGACTCACTAACCGCTCAGCCATTTGACCCACAGTAACGGGTCATGATTCAGGCTCTCGTTTTCTGTTTCGGCTGATCTATAAACAGTTGTTGTTTTATTAACATTTCGATTCATTGTAGTTAAATATGTGGGTAAGTAAATTAACCATGGAGATAAAACTCTCAAGCTGTTCTCTTGATGGTATATTTGCTAGAAAGGCAACAGGAATGGCGATGCTTGCTGCTGCCAAATTAACCACAGTGTTCCCTCAAAGCAAACTGCTCCTAAATCATAGTTTTAGGGCCTAGCCTCAATCAATATTGTAGGTATTCAGAGCACGGAAAGTGAATGTTCCTGGCGTAGACATGAGGATCCTACAGATACCTCTGAAAAACGGAAATGCTGTTTCATGTCATGGCAAGTTGCACTACAGAAGGTTGTACCGGCAGAGCAAATATAAGTTATTCCAAATTCCGGAATAAATATATATTTTTAAAGCTACAGAAAAAGAAGCCAAAAAGGCAGCGATGAGCTCTTTCATGATGGAGGCATCTCACTATGACATGTGACCACCAGTGTGTGCTATGAATAAATCATCAGGAGCTGAGCGAAGAGAGTAAACAGTTGTGTATCTTCACCTCAGATGCCTGGAGAGGGCTGTCAGACACCACAGTTAACAAGGCTCACCTCCTCATCATGATGCAGACGGTGTAAGAGGAGATCTGAGGTCCAGGCCTGACACCATTACTCCCCCCCTCTCCTCCCAACAATCTTTTCTCCTCTCTCTAACACCAACTAACTCCAGTCTCCTGCATAGACTCTCTTGACAGTGTTATGGAACAACGATGCCGCTCAATTGGACTAACTTGCATGTAGGGAGTTCTCACACATGAAACGGACAACTGTGAAGTTGAGGGTAATGTGGCTGTGTTTGGGATAGTTTTCGCTTAAGGTTTGAGCAGATACAAAAACGGTAAATAGAACTTTCGGAATATAGTGTTTATTTATAATTTATAATCGGCAGATACAAAAACTTCTTGAACTGTATCCAAAATGTGCAATAAATCACTTGATTTTTTCCAAAAGAAAAAAATACAAAAGACAAAACAATCTACTTTGGAAAATTGACAGTTAACAACAAATGTAAACTGGAGTGATGCATTTTC
The DNA here is from genome assembly GCA_903064625.1 of Mallotus villosus. NCBI lineage: Eukaryota > Metazoa > Chordata > Actinopteri > Osmeriformes > Salangidae > Mallotus > Mallotus villosus. The sequence continues at coordinate 23,682 of CAEFZP010000748.1, forward strand.
TACTGAGGATTTCCTAAATAGATACTAACGCTGTTTTTACTGACTGAATCTTTTTCTTACAAATTGCAGATGTATTTTCTCTCTCCCAAGATGATAAGTCATTAGGTGTACATACATCTAAATTGTGACATTCTGTTTTCCCATAGTTAAATACAAGAAAGGCAATCATATCCATTAAGCAGCACAAATGTGTATAACACATTAAATAAACTGGGGTTTGAAATTGTACCAAGATATTTGGGTAAGAAAGGAAAAACTAAAGGAAGAAGGGAAACGGTATTTACCACCAAATATATCATTGTAAACAATTACCTTCATTTGCAGAGATGCATAACATAAAACACAAATTGATGGAGCTTGTTAAGTGCTAAACAACCATGAATTCAAAATGCAGCAGTTTAACCAAGCATCAACCTCACACATTGGAGGCAATATGACAATGAATTTGGGAAACAAACAAAAAACTACTGAAGTATTTGGAAAAATCACAGCAGAAATACTATATTTAGGTGTATATCATATTGGTTCCTGTTTATCAAAATCAAACAACAAATGGCAATTAAAACAGAAACACACTTAATAATTACTAATGTAGTCAAAAGACTGACATTATCAATTCACATTTAAATTCTCTGAAAAAAAAGAAGCTTCAATTTGAGTCCACATTCTAGTTCTGTAGTTCCATGATAATCGTCATGGTGACATTGCTGTTTTACAGGAGCCGTCCCCTTTGTATCCCATAGACATGACACATCAAACCAAGGATTTGAATGCAATACAAACAGTTACACCAACACAGACCACACCTGTGAATTCAGGTGTGGAAGTTGGGACAGTTGGGGCCCATTTCAACACTACCATATGGAGGACAGTATTTGTACAGTGCCTTGTGAAGGAATTCACCTCATTTCAAACTATCAACCTTATTTAATTGACACTAATTAGATTGTACTACCAGTCTAATCAAAAAAACATTCTATTGAAAAAGTATATTTCTAATTTGTTCAAATGGAGTCTGTGAGCAACCAGCCATTCAACAAGTCTCTGAGAAATCAGCTGTGACCTGGTCCACTCCCACTTCTCTCTCCCGTATAGAATACTGAGTTCACTAAATAACCACAAGTCATCAAGGGAAGTAGGAATCCAGAAGCAAACCATCACACTACTGAGGTTTGTGGAAGGCATGGATCATAATGATCCTGACAAAGTTCTCCCGATTGAAACATCAGCCAGAAGAAACCTGCTCTATGGATCTATACCCCCCATCACTCAGCAGGAGAACCCCAGACCCTGATCACTTGCTGTGTCAACTAAATGAAATCAAGGCATGCAAAAATAAAAAGTATAAAACACGACTACTTTATTGCACATGTAACCAGGGGTGTGAATACCGAGGCAAATTATGACTGCATTTCATTTTCAATAAATTAGAAAATATTTCAGAATATTGGTTAAACTTTGAATATGGGTTATTGTGTGTAGACATTAGGCTGATATGTGAAACATTTCAATAGATTGAAAGAGGATAAATACCTTTGCCAGGCACAATAACAGAGAATAAAGTTACTAGTAATGTTTCAATTTTTTAAATACATGATGGCTACCATCACTAATATCATTAGTGTAGTGGTACATGTACATGCCTCCTGTAAACTCATTAATTACAGGCAAAGTAAGATACAAGCCAATCATAAACACTGATGTAACCTCTAAACAAGGCCTCTTTCTAGTCCTCCAAATGGCAGATGTCACCAAGATGAAAACAGAAAAGAAAACTTCCACACAATGTTCAGCTCATGATCATCAAAACCAATAACAAAATCCCTCTACACCCCTACATACAATCTAGATCCTTCATTTCTATACATTTCAAAAGAAATAAACTGTTAACAAGTCTTTATGCAACACTTTTTTTTTCTTTTTTTAACATGCAACACCATTGAATGTTCCTAACTACTCTCTGCTGCCTGGACGCTGTGGTTTCCTCCTCTGGCACCTTCCCATCTCGCTAACTAAGCCTAGACTATACGCACAATCTACCAACATACCAAAGTACTCTGAAATCCATTTCAAAATACTTTCTAGGACACCAATGACAAAAGATGCTCTGACTTGCGTGAAAACATGATTCCCTGTCGAAGTATACATATAAAGCACTTGTGTCACATACTATGTGCTCTTCCCTTTGCTCCAATATACAAACTCATATAGAGAAACTGAGTATGTGGGGTAGTATTGTTCCATCAGGGACAATGACGATAAGCATGATACACTTTTAATCGTAAGGTTATGATCATTTGTTACTTATAGTTGCATTTAAAAGGCCGTCATACTGGCACACTAGAGTTGCGTGTGCAGCAACATAGAAACCAGCATATTCTAATAGTACCTTTATTACTTGAAACAGACATGGCTACACACTGCTTGTTTACCTACTTGCAAAGTTGACCAAGTTGCTTAAAGTTGTTTAGATGAACGTTAGGCCTAAAACTTAGTTATCTAAGTAGTAACCTACTTAACACCTTCAACCTACCATTAATTAGGCCACTTTTAAAATTTCACAATGAATTCTGAATAGTTGGAAGAACTTCAAAATGAATCATGAATTAAGAAAATTACAATCCCAAATGTAACATTTCTTCACTGCAGCATTTTCAGATGTCTAATGTCATGTGTAGTGAAACCATATTCTTCAATTGGCCCTAGTTTTATACAGCAAGCAATCTCTCAATAATCCTCACGGCAAAACCTGCCGTTCTTCCATCTTCCTTTGCAGTTACTGGGGAGAACTACCGACCTCCATAAGTACAGTCCTATTTAATGTAAGAATTTACCTTAAATCTGTATAGCCTAGCCTTAACCCTTAGCCCTCTTACAGATTCATACATGGGTTCTATGCATTTGTGAAGGATAGGCTATACACACATACTGGACACTGAAACAGTCATTGCTGGACACAAAGAGCCAATGGAACCAATCATCGCAAAAGTATGGATGTCTGTAAACCTTGTTAAATCTCTTAATTGAACCCAAAAGTGCAAGTTGCTACCATTATCCTATCTCATGTCCTCAGTAGTGCTTCTCCTGCAGGTAATCTTTCATTTTGTTGGGTAAAGGCAGTTTCTGAATTAGGTCTATCCGTGTGTACTGTCTAATCACAAACCGACACAGATACTGCAGAGAGCGCACTTGCATAAACCTCGACACAGGATTGGTCAGTCTGACAGGGTAGGTGGCAGATCCTGGTAAGCGGGATCTGGAGTAGCAGAACGCTCCGCTCTCAGAGTCCTTGATAGAGTATTCTATCAGGTCCACAATGGACGTGTGGCCCTCGACATCCGGCTGCTCGTAGAAGCTGAACCGGCCGTTCGAGTGTTCTATCCGCGTATGGAGAGTCTTGACCTGGGACCGGAAGCTTAGGCTAAGGAGATAGCGGTCGTCCGAGCTGTCCCTTACCAGAAAAGAGCCATCGGGCAAGTTGATCAGCTTTTCCTCCGCTTCCCAGCGGGTTATGGGGCCCCAGTACCAGCCCTGCCTGGCCAGCTTCTTCAGCTCCTCAGTCAGGCTCGTCACCACCATGTGGCCGCTGGTTTGCACCGACTCATACACCCGGCTGACCCCAGGGGCGGAGTTAGGGTCGAAGTTCAGGTGGCGTCTCATCCTCTCTGCCACCTGACTGTCAGCCGAGCCAAATCCGGAGAAAATCCTTGGAATTTCGTTGATAGGCAGCGGAGGTAAGAGAGGGGACAGAGGGGGCGGGGGCTCCACCCTAGAGTTTCGAAGCGTCACTTCAGCGGCGCCTAGGAGCAGCCCATTCACTGACTGCTCCATGAAAATGTCCGGGGGCAGGTTCACCAGATCGTGGTCTACCTGAACCTGGTCCGTGTGCAGGGAGTCACTGTCTGCCTCTGCCACCACCTCCATGGGAGAGGAGCTATCCAGGCAAAAGGAGTGGGACCCCTCAGGGTACATTCCCTCATCTAAAGGCATTGTGTACTGGATGTAGTCCTGGGGTGTGAGGCCTAGGACCACAGGCACGTGTTCGTCGATATTTAGGTGCATGTCTCCGTTCTGCGGCTGCTGCATGGTTTTCAGGGATTCTGCCTGGTCCTGGAAAATCCCCTCCATTTGGAAGTCGTGAAATTCCTTCCTGACCCCATTGAGGTTGGGACTAGGGCTTGGAGAGTGCACCATGGCTTTAACCTTTACCTCCATCTTGATGCAGGCTTCATCCGAATTGACTGGCCTAAGAGGCCACGGCGAAGGGCTGTAATGATGGCTACGGAGAGACGCAGACCTCAGGGGCCGCTGGGCTTTGACCTCATTGAAGCTGATGGGAACCGAGGACGAGGAAAAGGTATCGTCGTCGTCTGCTGAGCCCATGGCCGACGAGCCGCCCTTGACCTTGGCCTTCTGCTTGGCCGACAGCCTCCTCTTGAGGGACCCCATCAGGCTCTCGCTCTTAGAGCGGCCCTTGGTACCCGTCTTGTCCTCGTCAACACCTAGGTCACAGCCCGAGAGGTCTTTGGTATAGCAGCCCCCAAACAAAGAGTCCTCTTTCGAGAAATCAGGGGCCAGCGAAGGCTGCTGTAGCATGACAAAGTCACCGTCCTCTTTGCCCTTGTTGATGTTGAGGGACTTGCGGATGGTCTTAAGGCTGATTTTCTTCATTCTGAATGGTCCGCCGAGGTGGGGGCATGGGATTTGAGGACACTCCTGGTCTCCTGATGAAGGTGCTATCCACAATGTCCTCCCATCAGGCTCCACACAGCTGGTCATGCATACACGTTTGCTGGCATCCCCTGTGAGGAGACAACAAAATAAAACAGACCAATGTCAATGCTTATAGTAACCATCACAGTTGATCATAATGTTGTGTTTGTTAATAGTGTTTCATCAATATTACAACTGCAGTAATCATGTTTATATACTGCAGTAGTAAATGTGCCAGCTAACTATGGAATGATACCTTTTCAGTATAACCCAGTTAAAGCTACAAATTAACTGTGGTTGCTAGCTAGCTTGCTTTCTATTTTTTTACAGCTGTCAACAATCTAGCAGAGCTGTTTCTGAACCATCGAGAACGGAGCTATCATTATCAATGATAAATATTTTAACATGCAATACATCTGTTACCAATTATACATTTAACAATTAACTACTTCACTGCGCGCCAGTTAAAATGTGCCAGACATAATGCTAGTAAGTAGCTAACTAGCTAGCTGCCTGCCTTGCTGCTACTCTACTGTTTGATCAAGCAAGCTAATATTAGGCCTTGCTTCTAGGTAAACGACAAATGCAAAAGCATCTAACTTTTTAGGCTACTCATAACGAGGTCAACTTGATATATGGACACGTAACGCAGTGGGAAGCTTTGTGTGCCTGTTGAGCTTTTGACGATGATTAAAAACTCTAGTTACACATCTAGTTAGCAAGACAACGGCGTAGCAAATCACTAGACTAGCTGTCAGGCTAAACGAACAATGCTACAACTGGCAATGCTAGTATCTGACTAGAGGTAGCTACTGATTTGCTACTTGCCACAAAGCTAGCTAGGTATAACCAAACTATCCAGCTGTTTCGACATGGCTAGCTGGACATCAACCCCGTGTTTGGAAAGCTAGCTAGGCTAGCTACTTACTCTTAGTTGAACATCTGCATTTCTGGTTTTCCGAAAATTGATTTGAGTTTTCCAATAAAAGAAGACGACAGCAACCAGGACTGACTGATTAGCTAGCTAGCATCTAGCTTTATAGCTAGCTAGCTAGCAAGCTTAGCCTATTTGCTAGCTAGCTAGCTTTAGCTGTCAAAAACATCTCTTGGAGGATCACTTTGCTGTGTTTTAATCTGGAGATAAAAAGCAGCCAACAATTCAAAGAGTGTTCTAATGTCTGGTCTACATGTTAGCTTCTTCTCGTTTCCTTTAGTGACAGAAGCAAGGCTGTTCTTTCTTGTAATTTAGCTACTTCCAGTCGAACCCTTCCTTTCTTTGTTGCCTGTTGAATTGTGGGAGAACAGGGTTTCTGAGAATACAGCGAATCACACGCTGAGGTCGTATCGCACCCCCAAAAAAATAGTTGTCAATACCTAACACTGACAATGATTTACTTACTGAAATACATTTTTATTAAGCAAATAATGTAATTGTACGTATCTGTATCTATTAACACAGTATTAGTTAGTATTTGATCAATCTGTCTCGCACGCACACACGCACGGAGAGAGATACATTCTGTTAAACTGTATTTGATCACATGATGCATTCACGCAAGGAATCAGGATTGATGGACAGTTTTGATTAATGCAATATTTAACAGTCGAAATGCATATGAGACAATCTCAGACAATGTACTCTGCCACTTTTAAAAGTGTCATTAATATTAAAAAGCCGGTTAGGCTCAGAAATGGAAATGCATGTAAATAAAATATTAATTATGTTTAGTACAGAAGGATGGAGGAAATACATTTAGCAGGCAAATGTTATTTTTGTACTGCACAAAATCAAACAGTCAGCTCTGACAACACAGTTTTTTTTAGCACAAACATGCCCCTGCAATCCTCACACTAAATGCTTCTGTAGACAGCAAAGGCCCTGCTTGTTGCACCATTGCACAAGAAGTTTCAGAAAATAAAATGTATATATGTACACATGTTGAAGGCTGTTTTCCCCTGGTTCTTTTTCACCCAGGACTGAACTGTTCAAAGTACCTTGACCTGGACCCGGATCTTTAATGGCAAAGCATGGTTCTTTCTCACAGAAAGGTTGACACATTATACAAAGAGATAGTTATGCTAGCTAACTATTTATAAAAAATATATTTTTGGGTATACAGTTCTATTAACAAAATATCGTAATGACATCATAAAATGTGATAAGGGCTGTATGTATTGACTTAATGTAAGCATTTACATATACTACATACATAGCTGCTATGATAGCAGATCTGTACATGAAGCAGATCTACTGTACTGTAAGGATATCAATGCAATGAACATTTTTTATTGTTTTATGTCTTAGAGCAGATCCTGATTCAAGAACCAAAATAATGATTCCATTCATCTTACAAACCACTCATATGGTTTTCCTGAAGGACTGAAAGCCAAAACAATGAACAAAAGTCTGATTTATATTCCAAATACATATCATCCTGGCTGTCCAAGTGTGTTTTCCAGTAACTTCGTATCCCAGAAATGAGCAAAGAACGTGAACTATGAAATGAGCCATTGGTGGCCTAATTAGTGTCAGTATTGTTTTAAAGTGTGTAATTGTGTTTACTGCTGCCAGGCTAATTTGGGCCATACACTGTACATTATATTGTTTTTTTCCACACTGTTAAACTGTCAAGTGTATAGCAACCATGGAAAGCCTGCTTAGGGCTGCAATGTGACAAGCAATGCAAAATCTCTAATTACCAGTCCCTATTAGGGTTGATCAGACTGCCTGTACTTGATGTGTGGGCAGAGAGGAAGGAGGGGGAGCAACTAGAAGTTCTTAGAAAGTACCAAAGACACTGGCAAGCAAGGGTGCAATGTTTTTACTAACCAAATTGGACCTGACAAACAAACTTTAGTGCGAGGGATATTTGCTCTCTCTGTTAGTTGGAGTAAAAATGATATCTGAGAAAGGTTGAGGTAATTTTTATAACGTTATAACATCAACATTGTTATATGTCATCGCGATTACAGAGCAAAGAAAAAATAAGTATTGGTGTTGGCATATATATGAGTTACTACATTAATGGTTAACATGTTAAATGTTTTGAAAAATACGGTTCAGTTCCAGTTCTTCTGTCAACAACAGAATGCAAAAATCTACATTTCAGAATTTCAATTTGAAAACTTTCAAGTCAAGATGGGACCAGGCAACCAGTTAACCTGTATATTAACGAGATACTCACACGTGGGAGGAATTATTTTATTTGTCTTTATAATTTAATACAAAAGCCATATCTGCCATATATTCTTTGTTCAACGTGTCCACAGTATCCTTCAGGTTGACTCAGTCCTTCAACTTGACTGCTCTGCCGAGGGGGTTTGTCAAGGGTCCCAAGGTGCCCACCCTCATATCCTCAACACTGGCAGTGGAGCGTAAGACGGAGAGCAGCAGGCATGTCAAGCAGTGACAGAGCCGATGGGACCACTTGTGTTTTTGTCCTAGTAGCAATGAATGTGGAATAACATGGAGAGGTTTTCCTCTCAACGTAGAAGGGGACATTTATAGAATGGATGATGTTTACCTCTTTTTACTTCACGGTCTGCCACTCCCCCTTTTCTGTTCAAAGGAGCAGGTTTGGCCGTGTTTAAGATTCAGAGGGCAGTCCAGTCCTTTAAGTCACCCTGCAATCCGCAGGGAAGAGATTGTAAGAGGTCTTGGAGGATTGTGCATTAATTACACTTACAACAGCTGTATCCTCGCAGAATTTAATGAGTCAGCTATAGTGGAACCTGAGCTGAATGTTAATGTATTTTCTGTGAATAAAGGCAGTTAAATATTTCTCATTTTTCCACAAGCTTGTATTAAACAGTAGCACAGTGCTTGACTCAGATTCAATATCACCCAGACGTGACTCCATGTTCTTATTATGAATTCAAGCACTAACTTATCAAAAAATATTCTAAATCAGTACATTTTCTTTTCAAGTATACTATATATGACCACTTTTTCAGTTACCACTACACTAGGGCATGTGACACTATTACACACTGTTAGGAACAATTGGAATCCTAACATGTACAGAGACTGATGTATTAAGAACAAATGTGCCTCTATCTATTTTGCCCACATGTATATATTTACTTGATAAATGTATTTGTGGTTGTAGAAAAGCCCCAGGTAGGAAAAGCCAAGGAGCTACCAGTATATCAACACAAGTATGCTATACCTTGGGGGCCATAACACTGTAGTCCTTTCAATGTAAGACATCAAATGGTACTTGTCACCTAGCAACATACCTACACTGTATCTGGCTGAATTCCTTTCACATACCGTGGGTGAATATTTACAATTTTCCACACTGATCCTATGTATGTGATAACATTTCAAATCTGAAGCATGATGCTTCCAGACCACATTATAGGGTCAGAATCTGGCTTCAAAGGTTCCAAACATGGATTTCTTTCTTCTACTTTTGAAATGTTGCCTAGGTTAGCCTTAGGTTAAAGAGCATATCCACAGAAGAACATCCACTTTTCCTTTTAGAAACGTAACTGGTTTGCAGTCATGTATAGATATTCAGAAATGTGTTCATAGAGAATGAAGCAGAAAACGCTGTGAATTCCAAAAAAACACGATTACAATTGAGTTGGACTGGGGGCTTTCACAATGGCCCTCTTCTCATGTATTTGAAGAGAAGTCTTGTTTCTGACAAGAATAACACAGCTAAAAGCAGACTGGTGGCAAAAAAGAGAGAGACTGCACGCTTTGAAACATTTGAACCTACTCAATAGTCATGGGTTACTCTCTCACACAGTATTTTTCAGACAGATGAAGGGCTCTGGTCACAGGAGCTGTCCCTCGGAAGAGGTGCCATGTTCTTTGAAATCTGTCAGAGAAGAGGTTGTCTTGTATTCTCATTGGGGATCAGTTGAATGTCAACATATTTCTTTGTGAAGTAAAAGTCTCAGAGCCCTGCTTTAAGAGATGTCTGATGTCGCATCAGTTTGAGGTGGATGGAAACCCATCTAAGAGCCTTAAAATGTGCCACTGCAGGCCACATGAGAGTAGAATAGTTTGTATAACTTGAACAGTAAACAACAGCAGCAGAAGGGTAAAGGGTTGATAAAAAAAACGGAATTACTTTTTAACGTCAAAGGAAGGAGGGTAATGTAATTGCCCATTGAAGGCAGTAGACTACACATTCCCCAAACAGCAGCATCAAAACAGAAGCAAAGTGCACGTTCAAAAGCACTTAATTCCCAACAGGGTTCTCAAGTACTGCGTGATCATATCATTATCGCGTCAAAGTATAATTTGTTAAAGTTGTTAATTATCACCTCTACAGACTGATCACATTTCTGCATCACCTGTCAAGTGTGAGAATTCAAGCAATTGAATTATTACAGTCAGATAATCTCTGAAATGAGGCCTTTATTTTTGGGGAGAAGCAACGTGAGCGGCTTTGATGCTTTAGAACACTGCAGATTAATTGAATGGCATGATAATTCGGAAGGTCTCAACATTTCACTCACAATGTGTCAGAAATGAAAAGCCTTTTAGATGTTCAAATGCTTCTCCAAACATTGAGAATCTGACGGGAGAGGCTTAATCAAATTACGGTCGTGTTTAGTATGTGGAGTGGCCTTTAACTGGTGTATCCTGCAGGGAAATAGATATTAAAGGCAGGATGGTGGCCAATGCATGTTTGCTGCCATATTATAATATATATATATATAAATATAAATATAAAGAGACGTGAACGTTTAATGCGACCCCTCAAATGTGTCTCTTGAATGCACCCCAAGCTGCACGACGACTAGTACCAGGAAGCAACAAGAACTGACACTGGCGCGTACATTGAAAACGAACCCCGGGCAGTCAATGTTGTCAACAACAGAAAAAACGGACGAACTGCCCAGGCTACTGAAAATAGTTAGCAACCCTTCGTTTGTTGGGTTATAATCATACACCGGTCATGGAGATTCGCTCTCTCATTAGGAAAATTGGTAAGAACAACGCAGTTTGACAATTTAACTAGCCCAATAGCTACTGTAGCAAGCAAAAGTTTGAAAACAACTAACCGCAAAACAATGTGCCTGCCTATTTGTAGCCGAGTTACTAAACCATATATTAATATCTTTACTATCTAAGAGTAGAAGAACAGGACTATCTAAGAGTACTAAGAGTTGGTTACAGATATCTGGTGCTGATTAACTTTAGGCTAGCTGTTCAGACTTCACAATAGAACGCACTTGTCGATCTTCATGTCTGCCCCTCAAAACAGGTCATTCTTTGGTGGAGATCAGAGTTCGTGCTCTGAAGAGCATCATATGTAAACTGGACCATTTCCTGTTGTCCATTTGTGATGTGGTCCAAGAGAGAATGCTATTCGTCCTTCTCCTGGAATGGTTTAACTTTCCTGAGGTGCCAATGCAAGAGGAGGTCCTTCAACTGCTGAGAACATTATCTAAGGTAGAAGCCTTGTAACCTACTGTACTGACAGGCAGTTTTTCAGGTCTATACACTATTTTGAATACCTTGCCAAATAAAGTAAGCTAAACACAGCATATATAATTAATGTCAACTGGACACTTAATGCAGTAATCATCTACGATATATGACAGACATAGGCCATGTCTGTACGACACACTGAAGAAGACACCACGATGCTTAATGAAGTTGGATGTATTCTTGTCCAAATGCCTCAATATCATCTTGGTATTGGTTTTTAAGTTCGCTAGCTAGCTTGACACTTAAAATGTTCTGCCTTTGTTCACAAAGCATGAGACAGGAGCACAGATGCTGAGGGATGTTGGGGCAGTGGAGTTTTTCACACAACTCTCCCCCAACGTTGAGCCCGAGTTAAGAACTGTTGTTGATGGCATCGTGGACCAGCTGTTTCATCTGCCTGAGCTGACTGCTGGTCCGACTGTCTACGTCCAAGAACAGGCTGTGATGACCTCTGCATGTAAGGAGCAATGAATCTTTGTTGGTGATTTGTAGATGAATCTATAAGGATTTCATTATTTTGCGATGTATGCTACACATCTTTGATGGCAAATAACACACACACACTCACACACACACACACACATACACACACATTACTAAATATTTATTGACTATGCTAGGCCAGGGCTACTTACTTATTAGGGCCTAATTCATTGGAGTGTTCTTTAGTTGGAGAGTACAGTTTCATTACGTCTGATTTAAATGTTGTAGCAGTCCCCCCCAGAGCAGAGTGCTCCAACAGTTGGTTACTTCCAGAGCGGCAAGCCAAACCAGGCAGACATTCCACCACAGAGGAAAGCAGGTATGGAACCACCTGCTCTGCTTTTGGCCCCATCCACATCAGTGGCACATAGGAAAGAACAGTCATCATCACCATACATCATGTATGGATGGTTATCAACATGCTGTGAAACACAATTGGTGTTGATTTATTTGTGTATATCTACTTCTTTTACAGTGAGTAACACTGTGAGATGCTTAAAGTTTTCCACATTCCCATGGCTGACATTGACCACTACAGACCGACACATACTGTCATCCAATGAGAGGTGAGTGTTTATCCATCCCTAGTTTGCAGATGTGAACATGATACAAGTACATGTTTTACTACAAGACAATGCCACGCACCCAAAGCAGTTCCTACTAGCTCGGACGCAAACATCCAGTGTGTTTTTCTGCTGTTTCACAGCTCTTTGAGGAGTAACAACCACAACCTGGTCCGGACGACATGCGAGCTGCTGCGTGATGTCATCATGCAGGACTTCCCAGCCGAGATTTTCCTCCAGAGACCCTGCATCGTCCAGGTAACGCCACTCGTTTATCCCTTTCTGCATTTTCACACACCTTGATCCAAGATAGGTACAGGTAGTTCCTCCATGTTGATGCAACAGTCATTGTTGGCCTTCCTACTGCCGCTAGACCTGCGTAGATCAAAGGACTCTTGATTTAGAGGCGTGACGTTACTGGTAGAAGGCAGGGAAATTCACCTTGCATTGAACAAATGGCAAGTTGAAATGGTGAAACTCCCAAATGCCCTTTTATTGTGCCGATCATCCAGGTTCTGAAGGAGAATTAGTTTCCCTCTCTAGCATCATGTGGTCTATCACCTTGTGTTGTTTGAAAAGGATTTCTGATTTGTTCTGTAGCCTACATGATTCTGTGTTTGCCACTGTCTCTCCTCAGAACCTTCTGTCCCTCCTAAGGCTGGCTCCAGGTGAGGGGGAGGCAGGCTACTTACGCCTGCAGGCCGTGGCCTGCCTACGACAGCTCAGTGTGGCTCTTAGAACCAGGCTGCGCTTCCATCGAGACCCCAGCTTCTACTCGGCAAAGCAAGGTTTTAAAATGTTACCTTTTTCAAACCAGCAGCTCCCAAACTAAAGTGAGATAATAGATAGAAAGGAAAAGCTTTTACCCTGATGGGAGCTGAGTTTCCTAATTCTTATATCTAAGTATAGAGAGAGAAAAAAGCTGATGATTCACATGGTAGTCTTATTGCTCCTAATGCATTAATTATGATTCATTTGCATAGGTATCAGGCTGTTGGCACACCAATTATCTCTCAACACCTCTATTTATAGATCTATTCACTGTTAGATAGTCCAGGGACTTAAATGGCCACAAACTACAGTATCAGGGAACATCTCACTTAGACACTCATCTCCAACACTAAATATAGATGACACCCATTCGGTGCTGCCCACTCTAAAATAGCACGTCTCCCACCTACACCTTCATAGGCGTTTTGTATCAATTTCCAAGTGGGATGGTGATAACCAGTTTGAGTCTCTCCTAGACCCAGTGTCCCAGAACTCGTCCATGTCCTACTCCCAGGATGTCCGTGGGACCCAGGTCCAGCGCTCCTTGGCCTCCTCCCCTGGGGCGGAGTGCTCACCCAGGCCAGAGGTCGTAGGGCCGCACAGGCCAGAGGGCCAGCGGGGACGGGCAGGATGGCGACGCCGCCTCCAGCAGGTTCGTCTTACTATCCGGCCTTGTTTTTCCCTCTACAGCCCTCTTTGTTTCTGTCACACACCCACTTGTTTGGTGGTTTTTCTTTCATTCCTCGTTTGCGGGTCTCCACAGCGGCAGCTCTCGTGGAGCTGGAGGAGGGTCCCAGGCCTTGAGGCAGACCCCCCCAGTCTCCTGTGGACGCTGCCCAGCTGGAGCTGCCTGACCTGGGGGTGGAGGACGTGTTGGAGCTGCAGCTGCAGCAGCTCAGCTTGCCCCAGTTCGCACTCACCACCATGGAGCACGCCATACCTCTGCTCAGGACAGGTCTGCGTTTGTGATCGTGTATTGATGATGTGATCAAGTACTGCGAAATTGTTTCTTTGTCCTTTTCGGTTGACACGTCAATCATATTATTATTTATTTTTAATCTACTCTGCTCTCTTACCACTCCCCCTGTTTTCTTTTTTTCTAGAGAGTGAGTGTGAAAGTGTCCCACTATTTGTGCCTGTAATTCCTAACAAATTGAAGGTTATCCTCTCATCCTCTCTCTCTCTCTCTCTCTCTCTCTCTCTCTCTCTCTCTCTCTCTCTCTCTCTCTCTCTCTTTCTCTTCTCTTCTCTCTCTCCCTCTCTTTCTCTCTTTCTCCCTCTCATCCTCTCTCTCTCTCTCTCTCTCTCTCTCTCTCTCTCTTTCTCCCTCTCATCCTCTCTCTCTCTCTCTCAGATGGGGTGCGTGTGTTCCAGCGTGTGTTGGAGCTGTTGTGTGAGACCTTGGTGCTGCTGGGGGACAGTGTGTGCGAGCTGGTCTGGGAAGACCACAGCCTGGTGGGAACGGAGCTGGCAAGTCCAAACACAACAACATTTATCTCTATGAATATTAATTGCTCTACTTCCCAACAAGTGGGTTCTATACAATGCAGATTGCAGTCACCTAGGGTATGCTTGATATGGAACACACACTGTGTTAATGTCAAGGGTGGGTTTAGATGTGCTCAGTTTGTACATGCACAAGCACACACATGCTCACAAAACAAACACGTAGCCAATTTAGATCATTATCCTACAGAAGCCAATGGTATTCACATGCACAATTAACTTCACTTTGAAATGGATTCTGAATGTCTGATGAATTTAGACATTTCGTGCCTCAGGATTTGTAAACACGTACTGTTGGTTGCCACTTCCCTCCTGAGAGTACCGGTGTATAGGTCTGGCACAGGAGAGCCTCCTCCAGCCCTGTCAGGCACAGCTCCCTTCCTGTTCGTTTAGGCTCCAACCTTAATGTAGCGGGTAGAGGGTTCTAATCATTTGCTGGGTTACCGTATTGAACCAGGTATTGAACCATTGAACTACAAAAACCAAGGGTAGCTCTTCAGAAACAGGGTTGGAGAGTGCTGCTGTTGAGCTGTTTGTCCCTGCTGGTGTTGAGCTGTTTGTCCCTGCTGGTGTTGAGCTGTTTGTCCCTCCTGGTGTTGAGCTGTTTGTCCCTCTGGGTTGAGCTGTTTGTCCCTGCTGCTGTTGAGCTGTTTGTCCCTGCTGCTGGTGTTGAGCTGTTTGTCCCTGCTGGTGTTGAGCTGTTTGTCCCTCCTGGTGTTGAGCTGTTTGTCCCTCCTGGTGTTGAGCTGTTTGTCCCTGCTGGTGTTGAGCTGTTTGTCCCTGCTGCTGGTGTTGAGCTGTTTGTCCCTCCTGGTGTTGAGCTGTTTGTCCCTGCTGGTGTTGAGCTGTTTGTCCTTGCTGGTGTTGAGCTGTTTGTCCCTCCTGGTGTTGAGCTGTTTGTCCCTGCTGCTGGTGTTGAGCTGTTTGTCCCTCCTGGTGTTGAGCTGTTTGTCCCTGCTGGTGGTGTTGAGCTGTTTGTCCCTCCTGGTGTTGAGCTGTTTGTCCCTGCTGCTGGTGTTGAGCTGTTTGTCCCTCTTGGTGTTGAGCTGTTTGTCCCTCCTGGTGTCGAGCTGTTTGTCCCTCCTGGTGTTGAGCTGTTTGTCCCTGCTGGTGTTGAGCTGTTTGTCCCTGCTGGTGTTGAGCTGTTTGTCCCTCCTGGTGTTGAGCTGTTTGTCCCTGCTGCTGGTGTTGAGCTGTTTGTCCCTCTTGGTGTTGAGCTGTTTGTCCCTCTTGGTGTTGAGCTGTTTGTCCCTCCTGGTGTTGAGCTGTTTGTCCCTGCTGGTGGTGTTGAGCTGTTTGTCCCTGCTGCTGGTGTTGAGCTGTTTGTCCCTCCTGGTGTTGAGCTGTTTGTCCCTCCTGGTGTTGAGCTGTTTGTCCCTGCTGGTGTTGAGCTGTTTGTCCCTGCTGGTGTTGAGCTGTTTGTCCCTCCTGGTGTTGAGCTGTTTGTCCCTCTTGGTGGTGTTGAGCTGTTTGTCCCTCTTGGTGGTGTTGAGCTGTTTGTCCCTGCTGGTGTTTACAGCCTCGTGGGTGGGTTTGTAGACTTGTTAAGCCCAGTACCCCCCCTGCTTTGAAATGTTTTACACAGGCCCAGAGTATCCTAGGATGATGACTGTTTTGTCATCTTTATCTGAAGACCAGTGTTATGGGATGGACCTTTGGGGTTGTCCTGTGAGATTGTAAGCCGGTATATGGGAAGGATATTTGCTGCCCCCTGCCGGTCATTACTAGCTGTTGTAGCCTTGAATTATGAGGCTGTTAACTCTCTTGACTACTATAAAAGATTGGTTCAACGATTCGCCACTGGTAGCAATCATTTCTATCAATCAAAAATCTCAAATGTTTTTTATGACTCCCAGTGAGTCAGCTAGATTGAAGTGGTGACCAATTGCAACTTCAATTGCTTTCCAGAGAGAGAAGCTGCAGAGCAGTATGGCCGAGATGGGAGAGATCCTGAGATATCACCAGAGCTGTCCGGCCGATAGTCCTCCCGGCTGCCTGCTCCACCACCGCATGGCCTACGTCGGCACGGCCGTGTTCACCGTCAGGCTCCTGCAGACCGTCCTGCCTCTGGAGAAAGTGTGTGTTTGTGTGTGTGTGTGTGTGTGAACTCCCTGTATGTCTGTTTCATCTCTGCCGTGTAGCTTCAGCCTCTCCCTCTCCTCCTTCCTAGGCCAGTGAGAACCTCCCAGAGGGCACTGCGGCCGTCCTCCTCCCTCTCTGCCTTGACAGGCCCTTCAGCCTGGTGTTTCCCAGCATGCACGAGGCGGCCGTGGCGTACCTGGAGCAGGTGGATTCGGACGGCCACGCCCTCTATCGGAGGGTGACCCGTGCGGCTCTCTGGATGGACTCCACCTGTGCCTTCCTCAAAGAGACGCAAGCCGAGGTACCCAACCCCCTGAAGAAGATTACATTCGAGTCACGATTCGATAAAAAAATTGATTCACGATTTTTCCAAGATAAAAATAAAAAAAGAATAACAATCGATTTTAGAAATTTGGGAATAGGCGTGAATGGCTAGAAGACTAAATCGCGAATCAAATGTGAATCGATATTTCCCCCATCCCTACCAAACATGTTTTCCTACACGAGAAGGTGTTCCGGAACGATCCCCGTGTTCCACATGTTGAGATGCTGCCAGCGGGAGCGTGCGCTTGCATGTGAAGAGCATGTTTCCTCTCGTCTCACAGGGGGAGAAGAACTGGCCGGAGCTGCTGGAGCTGGCAGACCAGGCCGTAGAGGGGCTTCCATTTCACCAGCACCTGCCCATCATCAGGGAGTGCATAAACATCTGCTCCAACCTGTAAGATCCTACCACTGTGGACTGGAATCATGCCAGTCGATGTGTTGTTGTGATGAATAATAGAGTTTTTTTAATGTGTTGTGTAGATATAATTTTATGTGATGAGAAACAGTCAAGGTTTTGAATGGCTGGTTTCCAGAATGTAATTGTTGCTTCATGTCCCTCTGTTCCTGTCAGGTGGAAGATGGAACAGGCCAGCCCGTTACTAAAAACAGACAGTCAGAAGGTGTTTCTCAAGCTCCTGTCCCACCCCCTTCTCCCGGTGAAGACTGAGACCTACTCCTGCACCCTGAGTGTGGTCAAGGTGAGCTCTGCCGTACCTCTAATGGGGTTTGTCACGGTCATCTGTGGAGCGGTGCGTCCCAGAGTCATAACAGCAGCTTTTACATCCTCACATTTGCCCCCTGTAGGGTTGTCTGGGGGTTCAGAATAAGTCCAAGCCTGGGTCATCAGTCTGCGCTGGGGTCCACTTCCTGCTTCATGCAAGAGTCCTCTATGAGATCAGTGCCTTTGGCCTCCAGGACCCAGCGGAGAAGGTGTGTGTGTGCGTGTCTGTGTGTGTGTGTGTGTGTGTGTGTGTGTGATCCATGAACATATACTTATCATCAGTCAGCTATCATTTTGTCTTAAGTGACTGCTTACGGTCAAGTTAAACTGAGACGTGTGAGGCCGTCTACATGCACATAGCCATAAAGCACCCAGAAGCATCCGTGTTGGCTCTGTTAGCGCTCAGGCGGCTTGACTTATAGCGTAACAGCTTGTTTAATGTTTACTGTTGTGGGTTCAAAAGTTTACGCGTGATCCATAGGTGAATGCGGCTGCCAAGGATATCCTGCTGTTCCTGCTGAAAGGGAGATTGATGATGACAGCCTCCACCTGGGACAGATTCAACGAGGCACTTTACCCAGTCATCCCCATACTGCAGGTACAGTGATGTGTGGCCCTGTGTACACGCTCGAAGAGCTGGTGATAGTACCTCCTCACTGCTCATAAAGGGAAATCTCATTTGGAACCTGTTATGCAGCCACTTTAAAAAGGATTTTCTTTTCTTAATAAACAGAAAAAAAGTAATCAAAGGGTAATTTTGCTATTCCTGCAGTGAAGCAGCAGCAGCATATTGAACCTGGGCCAAACTATATTTAGTAATTTTCAAATTTACATATATTGTGATGTTGGTTTTTTTCATGTCAGAAACAAGCTTTTATTAAATGCTTGGCAAAAGCAACATCGGTACTGAAAAAATGTGCATGAATATGCAAAGATCTTGACTCGGTCGTCAAGTTAGATTTGATTATCCTAGCCCAGGCACCGTGCCTGTCATGTCAGCCGAGGCTGCATCAAACCATCTGGAATCAAAATGATGCAGATTTATTTACTTTTCTGCTCAGCTAGAATTCCCATGTGTTACCCATTGTCTGTTCAAGCTGCCTGAAAACAGTGTGTGTGTGTGTGTGTGTGTGTGCGCCTGCCTGCTTTGTTGTTGTATGTGTGTGTGTGTGTGTGTGTTTCAGAGTTATGCAGACACAGAGGATGCTCTGGGAAACTGTGTGCTGCTGATAAGTGAAGTGTCAAAGCTGGTGGGAGACGACATGGTTCCAAACACCGGCAGGTTGAGAGCAGCGCTCCGGCTCCTCTTCACTAAACAGCAGACGTGAGTGTGTGTGAGTGTGTGTGTGAGTGAGAGAGTGTGTGTGTGTCACAAATGTACAAATGTGTGTAGTTTGCTGTGCATGCGTTGGAAAGAAACCTGCTTGTGTGTGTGTGTGTGTGTGTGTGTGTTGTTGTATGTGTGTGTGTGTGTGTGTGTGTTGTTGTTGTGTGCGTGTTGTTGTTGTGTCTGTGTGTGTGTGTGTGTTGTTGTTGTTGTGTGTGTGGGTTGGCTGTCTGATGAGTTGGACATCAAACCTCGTGGGGTTTGCTGAATCAGAGAAGTGTCTAGGAGGTGGTGGAGTGTTTACTGCTCTGCATCAGTTCTGATGGACGTGTTACAGCTGGCTCCTGCTGCATGGTGATGTTCTCATCAGCTAACCTGAACCTCACGATGCTGCTGAACCTCACGATGCTGCTGAACCTCACAGCCATGCTGAATATGTAGACATCAATCTGCTCAGACTGGAGCTCCTGACAGTCCTGAGAGGGTTATACAACATAGGCATAATATGATTGATTTAATTGCTGAATCAAAAATAAGTCTTACGTTGTTTTATTGATGGACAGGCGATAGACATGGATTGATTAATCTATTGACTGGTTGGCTGTTGGTTGGTTGGTTGGTTGAATATTTGATGCGTTAAAGTAGATAGATAATAGATTATTTATTGTGTTGTTGCGTTATGTCTTACATACATCTGTATCTGTTCTTATTGACATAAATGTGGATTTATTCCGTGTTTTATATTAGAGATTGGAATGATGTATTCATTCAGGCCCTAATTTATGGGTTTCATATTCATATTAAGAAATAATCTTTGTGTGTGCATGGGAAATTTCAAGCATATTCTTTCATCTCCTTAAACGTGGGATCAACGCTTTTCAAGTGGCATTAATACTGTTATTACAATGTTATCAAAGCTGCCTCTTATTCTTCAAAGGTCTCTTTTGCAAGGATATTCTAAATGGCATTAATAGTGTTTGCTAGACTTAACGAATGAATAAATAGCTGTTCTAGTAGAAACCCGGTGACCGACTCAAGACCCTGTGTTTGTTACTTTCAGGGTGAGAGTGAAAGCAGTGGAGCACCTGGTGTCCTATCTGCCCAGTGATCAGGCCCTGGCCCTCTCCTCCCTGCCCTCCATCTTCTGCCTCAGCAGGACCCTGGACATCACCCTGGACAGCAGCAACAGGTCCTTCCTTAAGGTTCGGCTTCATAAACGCATGGACTCAGTCTCACACACACACACACACACGCACACACACGTACTCAGAGGAAGACACACATACTCAGAGGAAGACACACACACACACACACACACACAGGTACTCAAAGGAAGACACACACACACACATCTACTCAGAGGAAGACACTCACACACACACACGTACTCAGAGGAAGACACACACACACACATGTACTCAAAGGAAGACACACACACACACACACACGTACTCA
Source organism: Mallotus villosus (assembly GCA_903064625.1). Lineage (NCBI taxonomy): Eukaryota > Metazoa > Chordata > Actinopteri > Osmeriformes > Salangidae > Mallotus > Mallotus villosus. The sequence continues at coordinate 44,081 of CAEFZP010000748.1, forward strand.
GAGGAAGACACACACACACACCGTGCTCACCCTCCTCCTCCTCCCTCGGTGGTGTGGGTCTCAGGCTGAGTCAGTGGAGAAGCTGTTTGCCATCCTGACCTCTGACAGCGTGGACTCCTCCCTGCGCAGGTCAGCTGCCGAGCAGCTGGCCGTCGTCCTGCAAGGTAACGTGTACCCACGGTAACGTGTAACCCACGGCTTCGAACAGCCTTCCTCCGCACCGCGGGGTCACCTGTCGCTAACGCGTCTGTCCGTCCACCCGTGTCTTCAGACACAGCCATGCACCCTGTGCTGAAGAGTCTAGGAGTGGCCGACACAGTCACGTCCTTCATCACGGACAGCGTCAGCGGGGATGTGAAGGTGAGACCCTGCACACGCCCCTCAGGTGAAGGTCCGCCCCCGGGGGACGTACACCCAGCACAGATATAAAAGCAACATGCAGCCGTTTTTTGGATTTCCGACTGAGTTGCAGTTCATATGAGGAAATCATTCACCCTACAAAGGGAAATGGGAGGGTGAAGGTGAGAGCTGAACGCCGATCTTAAATCAAGATGCAAGTCCTCCATCACTGGAAGGAGACGGCTGCCCTTGAATCAACCAGTAAAGTGGTCTGTGTTTCTAAGATGTGTGTGTGTGTGTACAGCTCCTGAACATGGACAGTGTACTATTAAGCTAGTGTGTGACAGGGATGAAACTGCCAGTCAGAGTTAATGGCGTCCAGCATGAGCCAGTCGAATGGAATCTGAGTTTAGTTCTTAATCCAGGGCCCCCCCCCGAGCGGTAATCCACTGATTCTATGGGATTGAATTTCAGTCTGTTTAAGGGAGAGTACTAGTCCAGCATTGCTGCTTTTGCTAATTACATACAAGCCTGAGTATACCCATCTGTTCATTCAAGTTAACACTATTGTGTGTGTGTGTGTGTCTGTGTCTGTGTGTGTGTGTGTGTGTTCCCTCAGGGCCCAGGCAGCCTGCTGGAGCCCTGTGTGTGTATCCTGAGGAAGCTGGTGTTTGCAGACCCCTCCCTGAGGCACAGGCTGGCGGAGCAGAACGTCCTGCTCCTCTCTCTGCTGAGGGGTACGTTCACCACACTCAGGCCTGCTGCTCCTCGCTCTGCCGAGGGGTACGTTCACCACACTCAGGCCCGCTCCTCGCTCTGCTGAGGGGTACGTTCACCACACTCAGGCCCGCTCCTCGCTCTGCTGAGGGGTACGTTCACCACACTCAGGCCCGCTCCTCGCTCTGCTGAGGGGTACGTTCACCACACTCAGGCCTGCTCCTTGCTCTGCTGAGGGGTACGTTCACCACACTCAGGCCGCTCCTCGCTCTGCTGAGGGGTACGTTCACCACACTCAGGCCGCTCCTTGCTCTGCTGAGGGGTACGTTCACCACACTCAGGCCCGCTCCTCGCTCTGCTGAGGGGTACGTTCAACACACTCAGGCCCGCTCCTCGCTCTGCGAGGGGTACGTTCACCACACTCAGGCCGCTCCTTGCTCTGCTGAGGGGTACGTTCACCACACTCAGGCCCGCTCCTCGCTCTGCCGAGGGGTACGTTCACCACACTCAGGCCTGCTCCTCGCTCTGCTGAGGGGTACGTTCACCCACTCGACGTCCAGCCCAACACAAGATGTTGCGTAGCTTCGAGGCACACTCGCAAGACGTCCTTTGCTAACCATCGTATCGGCGTAGCACGGCTCTGAGCGTCTCTCACAACACTTTCACAGTCACTTAGTTACATTCTCAGCTAAAGTACATCTTGTTTACCACTTTTGCCCAGAGCCACATTGACAAGACCTAATTACATGTACCGAGCACTAGTGAGCTAAATGGCGGTTGTTTTCATAGCAGGCGGTGAACAGTGAAACCTTCCCCCAGCCTTTTCATTTTTATTTTTAATAAAGTGACTGGGTGGTTTTAATGGTTGTTTTGCCTCCCTGCTAGCTACACTGCTCATTAAGGAGAATGGAGGAGATGTGCGCGAGCTGGCTGCTTTAATGTGCTTGCTGCTCTTTGATGAGATAGCCACGGTAGACACATGGTGAGTACTCTCATCTTGCGCTACGGCCTGTTCACAGTCAGCTGTTGTGATAATGTGTGGGCTCAGTCTCTTACACTCTGCCTTTTATCTCTCGCTCTCTGTCTCTCTCTCTCTCTGTCTCTCTGTCTCTCTGTCTCTCGTCTCTCTGTCTCTGTCTCTCTGTCTCTGTCTCTCTCTTGTCTCTCTGTCTCTCTCCGTCCAGGTGTGACAAAGCTGGCACGTCGTCTCTCTCGCCCTTCTCTCTCCCTGTGTCAGTACTACGCAGGTAACGCAATCCCCTTCTTTTTATTATCTTTCTTTAAACTCAATTATATCTCAGCGTGTGCTCATATGATCTGAAGCCTCATTGTGAACAGTACCACGACTCCCCCCCCCCACACACACACTTCTCTCTATTCAATTCCAGGTACAATCTCCCATTTCAATCTGCGTCCCATCATGCGGTCAGCCCCCACTGCTCAGTCCTGCCCCCCTCTGCTGACCTGCTGTCCCTCCCCCCAGCCAGACACGCTCTGCAGCTGGCCTGGAACGCTGCATGGCACTCTGGGATAGACAAGCTCCTGGAGGAACGCAGCAGCGAGGCCGAGTAAGACACGTTTCAGGCTCAGTCTAGGAATAGGCTTCATCCATGTCTGGGATGAGCCATAAAACACTCCTCGTCCACAGTCCCGTATCTGGCTAGCGCATGACTGGGACAGAAGTGTTTGGGAACACTAAAGGGTTTTTCAACGCTTGCACAGATTGCTTTATGGCAGTGCTTTATGGCATTACCATCATTACGTTGATAGTTTTTATTTTATTCTTAAGGGCTGTTATCTGCAGTTGCTACTGTATTTATCTTGTGCCCGGGCCAAGACATTCTAACGTCACGCAGCTCATGCACAGGCTTTACTGACATTTTCCATTGGACAGCTGAATGACGCACCTTCTTCAAATCAGTCAAGTTTTTCTGCAAAGTACCAATTTCTACCCATTTTACCGGTGATTGCCGGTTGGTCATGATAATTGTATAAGTGCTAACTGGCATTGTGCTTGCGTAATCAATACCCCACAACTTCCCCTTCTCCTCCCCAGCTTCCACAGTGACCTCATCCTATCAGAGGCGCAGGTACTGTTGCTCCGGGCAACGCACCTCCCCAGCGGCCTGCAAGACTGCATCCAGGCCATCGTCATGGCGGCGGGACACAGGTCTGTGACCTCTGCTGTGTCCAGGCTCCGCCTGTACCGGCTTACTGATAGGCTGGCCCTCACGCACGCCCACACACCAGGCTTCCGGAACACCCTGCGTTCAGTCACCTGGCAGCCGGCCCTGGCAAGGTACACAATCCGTTTGGAACATGGATGTCACGCACAAAACGTGTCTCAAAAGTCAAAGGTTGTCCGACATATTATTAAAGAAGTTTTGTCTTTGTTTCTATCTGACCCTTTCCTCCCTCCCCTTCTAATTCCCCCTCTCTCTCTCTCTCTCTCTCTCTCTCTCTCTCTCTCTCTCTCTCCCCCCCATCCATCCATCCCTCCCTCCTCTGCCTTTGCTCAGCGCAGGTTTCTGCAGGTGCAGCCAGCATGCATGGAGGACGAGAGGTTGCTGGTGGACATTGTAGCGTTTCTGAACGGCCACTTTGAGCAGCCCTGTCCTGAGTCTGAGAGGGAGGACCTGGACCTCCGCTGGATCATGGAGTTACTCCTCACCCAGGTCGTCTGGCCAGGCTGGGCATGGGGCACACATCACACACACACACCAAACACAGGACTGGATGTCTATGTATATTAACTAGAATGTTGTAAAGCAAGCTCAGTATGAAAATATGTTCAGTGTATTTGCTTTTTGTGTGTGTGTGTGTGTGTGTGTCTGTGCAATGCAGGAAACAAACTCCCTGCTGGCCCCTCTGCTGGGCACGGAGCCCCACACACAGCCCCACACGCAGACGCAGGGTCAGACGCAGGGGGAGCCTGAGGAGGAGGTGAGGAACCTGCTCCACCAGAGACTCCAGAGAGAACTCACCTCCTTCTTTAACACACTGCTGCGTCGCCTCCAACACACCACCGACAGGTATGGACACAGCATACACACACTCCTACGCACACACACTCCTCTGTACACACACACACACACCTACGCACACACACACACACACCTACGCACACACACACACACCTACGCACACTCACACACACTTTACCACCCACTTCATTCTGTAGATAGATAGATCTCTACGGAATTAGGATTCCTTGTTGAAAATGGATGAATCAGAGTTATGCACACTGATATATGCTGACTGTATTATTTAGATGCCTGTAGGGCCCAGATGAATGTTTAAAGTGCTACCACGTCTAATAGAACAATGCCCATGGCTGCATGGGAAGATGTTTTCTCAAGTCTAAGTTGCAACCCACCTGATGTCTGATAATGTGGAAGTTAATATCGAAAATCCTAGGCGATGACTCCTTTAATGTAGACAATAACTTAAATTGGAATTTAAGAAACAATCCATACTTGACTTTGAGTGGCACAGCTGCTCATCGATCCACATAAACTCTGTGATTGTTCCTTATCTGTGTTCTGTGCAGGCTGTGTCTGACCATGGCGGGCCCGTTTGAGAGCCAGTTGGCCATGCGTTTGCTCCAGAGCCTGCGCGTGTCTGACGCCCCACGCTTCTATGGCCTGCCCAGCCTGGAGAGGACTCTGCTGGGCATGGTCCACCTGACAGCCCGGCCTGGCTGGAGCTCCCAGTGCCACTCACTGGAGCCCCACGCTCTCCGTCTCAAGTACCTCAGCGGCCTGCTAGAGGTAGCTGTGTGTTTGTGTGCGTGTGCTTGTGCTTGTGTGTGTGTTTGTGTGAGTGCGTGTGTTTGTGCGTGTGCTTGTGCATGCATCTGTGGTCTGTCTTTATGTGTTTGTGTGTGCATGTGTGTGTGTTTGTGTGTGTGTGTGGTTTGGGGAAACTCTCTTCCAAGCAGAGACAGATGGAATTTGCAGTGGGAGAATTTTTGTTATGCCCACCGAAATTAATTCATGTCCTAGAAGTATTGGCCTACCTGTGGAATTAATTAAAATCAAATATGGCTACGAGATACGAATAGATAAAGTTTTCATCAATTAAATATGCAGACGATGCCGTTAAGCTGCTGATGAGATATGATCCCTGCAGATTCCATCTGGCGCTCCGCACAGCCTCCCCTGGCCTCGGACCAGTACGTGCAGAGTGCCAGGATGTACAACCAGTCCTTGTTCAAGCTAACTCTAATACGCTTTCAAACGCTTGGCCAAGGCTCTGTAAATTAACCTCGGCTCACCCCAGCTACCCCCCTCTCCCCTTGCCCTCACCCCGCTCACCCCAGCTACCCCCCTCTCCCCTAGCTCTCACCTTTTCTCCAGCAGACCTCCACTCCTAAGCCCTCTTCCCCTAGTCCTCACCCCTCTCCCCCGCCTCCCGCCCAGCCCTCCCCCGCCTCCCTCTGCCGTGTAGCCGCGGGGCTCATCTGGCCTTGGCCTCTCACGTCTCCTCGGAGACGAGGCCCGCTCCCTTTGAAGGGATATCAAAGCGAAGGCACAGTCCGCTTTCCAGCTGTACTTAACCCTCATTTACATGCAGTGAATGACGATACTGTAACGGACTCGGACTCTTTACTCAGAAATGCAGCGCAAATGACCGCCGTCTTGACGTGAAGGCCTCCTCCTCCTCCTGCCCTCGTCGCTCAGACGGACTCTCACCCCCGTGCCTTCCTCCCCCAGGTCATCTCCTCCTTCTACGTGGAGTGGGGGGGCAACTCCATGTCCTTCATGGGGAAAGGAGTCACCAAGAATGCAATCATCTGCCTGCTGCATCTGTCCCATGAGATGATCGCAGAGGGCAAGGACAAGGTCAGAGCAACCAATGAAATGTCTCAGGCACCTGAGTGCTGACTTTACGTTATGTAAATATAACAACCTGCCAGTTGTGGCTTCAGGAATGTATAAGGATTCAGTCTGTCCTCTGTTTGACTTGTTTATTTATTCTGGACCGGTCTAGGACTTCATTTCCCAGTGGTCTTTGGGGCATGAGGCGGGTTCTGAGGAGCCCAGTGGGTCTCAGTTGGGTCTGGCTTGGCTCATTCCTCTGTGGGTAGACCGAGACCCTGAGGTAACCATGACAAAACACCACAACAACAGCAACTTAGCAACACACAGACACTCTCTTGTAAAAAAAAAGAACCTGATTTCAGGGATAATACAATTCTCTGTTGGACCTAGGCTCCAGTTTCCTTGTAGTGGCAGTGAAAAGCAAATGGCAGATTGATAGATGCTCATTTGCAAACTTCTGTTCTGTTTATGTTCAAAATGTAAGTTCCCGTAAAAGTCAATCTGAGGGACTCCCTAGACAAGCAGGATCTCTATTTGCACTCCCTCACTGTAAATGCCACCAATGCCAGAACAAATAACCAACACATTCAAATATGCATGGAGAAGCTCTCTGGGGGCTCTTGAGGGACAGATGGTGAGTCAGGTGTCCATCACTTTATAATCTGCTGTACCCACACACGTGCACACACCAACATGTGGTACTTGACTCTCTCTCTCTCTCTCTCTATCCCTCTTTCTCTATCCCCCTCTCTCTCTCTCTCTCTCTCTCTCACTCCTCTCTCTCTCTCTCTCTCTCTCCCTTCTCCGCCCCTCCTCCTCCCTCCCTCTCCCCCTCCAGGTGAGGTTTGCCAGTCTGGGGGTGGGCTCCTCCCTGTCCTCCCTGCCCAGTGGGTGCCATGCTCTGTGTGCCAGCTGCCACAACATCAGTGGGGGCCTGTGGGGCACCCTGCTCAGCATCCTGCTGGAGAGACAGGAGAGCAGCATGGTCCGCAGAGAGGTGAGGCCCGGCTGGAGGCCATGGGGAAACATACCACACCACGCCACTCTAAATCACGCCAGGGAAGCATATCACACCACAACACTCTGAATCATGCCAGGGATACATATCACACCACACCCCTCTGAATCACGCCAGGGAAACATACCACACCACACCAGGGAACCATATCACACCACACCACTCTAAATCATGCCAGGGAAACATACCACACCACACCCCTCTGAATCAAACCAGGGAGACATACCACACCACACCACTCTGAATCACGCCAGGGAAACATACCACACCACACCACTCTGAATCACGCCAGGGAAACATATCACACCACACCCCTCTGAATCACGCCAGGGAAACGTATCACACCACACCACTCTGAAACACGCCAGGGAAACATATCACACCACACCACTCTGAATCACGCCAGGGAAACATATCACACCACAACACTCTGAATCACGCCAGGGAAGCATATCACACCACACCACTCTGAATCACGCCAGGGATACATATCACACCACACCACTCTGAATCACGCCAGGGATACATATCACACCACACCCCTCTGAATCACGCCAGGGAAACGTATCACACCACACCACTCTGAAACACGCCAGGGAAACATATCACACCACAACACACCACTCTGAAACACGCCAGGGAAACATATCACACCACAACACTCTGAATCACGCCAGGGAAACATATCACACCACAACACTCTGAATCACGCCAGGGAAACATATCACACCACAACACTCTGAATCACGCCACAGAATCAAATGGTGCAACACAATATATACCACGCAGCAGAGAGGGCCAGGCAGGATTTCAGCTTCCAAACGTCATTAAAGTCAAATAACTGGTGTAAAATGTCTAGTCCTCTAAGAGATATGTGTCTCTTATAAATAAATACTATGTTCTTCTTCATCAAAGTCAACTTGATCAGATAGTAATGCTTAACTGGCTTCTTTTATCTGCACAAACAGGAAATCTGCTGCCAAACCCAAAATGAGTTTTAGACTGCAGGCTGACTGCTGATGCACTATCAGTTAGGTACCAGTAGAGGGCAGTGTTGCTTGTGTTCTCAGCTCACCTCATGTGTGTACGTGTGTGTTTTTATGTCTCCAGGCAGCCTTTATCCTGCAAAATCTGTTGGTGATGCCCATGCCTGCCAACGCAGACGAGGCCAAAGAGTCCCCCTGGCAGGTCACTAAACACACCCCACAATGACGGAAAAGAGTGGCTTCAATCTTTTACTTCCACCCCTCGCTCTTTCCTAACTCTCTCTCACTCCCCTCTGTCTCTGCATATTTTGGTTTTTCTCTCTCTCTCTGTCTCTCTATCTCTCTCTCTCTCTCTCTCTCTCTCTCGTCTTTCCCCTCCTCTTTTTGTCAGGCTGTTATGTTTTCAAGGCCTCTGGTCGCTTCATAACTCAGTTATTTTGTAGTCCCGCTGTCTTGTCCCAGTCGGGTGTTGCATGAGTTGATTTACTCTTCCTCCTCCCTCCCTCTCTCCCTCTCTCTTTGTTCTCCCCTCGCCCTCTCTCTCTCCTTCCTCCCCGCAGAACCCGTGTGTCCATGACGAGGCCTCTGGGGTGTCCTTGGTGGGCCTGCCTGCCCTTCAAGCCTTGCTCTACCACTGCCAGTTCTTCCAGCACGTCTCCCTTATGGCCTCCACGTGCTACCGTGGACGCTACACCTTCCCCCTGCAGCCCTCCGCCCCTGCCCCAGCCCCTAGCCCACAGGACGGGTGCGAGGCGGAGGACTCTCTGAACCTGTGGAGGCCCTGTGCTCCTGCTGCCCACAACCAGAGCAGGGCCTCTGGCTCCCTGTCCACCTCCAGCACTCTGGTGAGCATCACAAACTGTACTCCCAAAGTATGGAAGTGACCTAGGCAATCAGAGTGGCTGAAAGTACATCTCCACTGGAAGCCAGTCTGCCATAGAAAACCACCATGTAACGGTTTAAGATTATTCAAATGTTTTGAATACTCCTAAAACCATAATTCACCAAGTTGGTACCCATGTTGGGAGGTGGGGTCTGAAGCCTGATTGGTCCTTGTGTTTGTCCGTCACAGCTCCTACCTGGGGGGTCCAGACCTCACTCCCCTGCAGCACCCTCCCCCTCTGGGACTGCCCAGGACACACCTGCCAGCAGACTTATGGCTCAAGGTAGAGTGTTGGTGTTTGTGTGTGTGTGTACAGCATGTGTCATATCTACAGCCAATATCTTTTTTCTTCTTCTTGTAATTCTTAGTAATTTTTTGTATTTTGACTGTAAATCTCTTGTGTCTGCACAGGCCAGAGTGACACAGATACCAGCAACTCTGTCATGTCCCAGGATTCCCGGCTAGGCGACCCTTCAGCCGAGGCCTGTGCCATCGTGACCCCTGACCTCCTGTCAGCACTGTGCAGCCTCCTACACAACCTGCTGGCCGTCCTTCCTGACTTCACCCTCGGAGCGCTGCAACACAGCCAGCTCCTCCAATTGCTGGCCAGGTTAGACCTTAAACACACCCACATTTGGACCAACACTGAAGCTCCTCCAATCGCTGGCCAGGTTAGACCTTAAACACACCCACATTTGGACCCACACTGAAACTCCTCCAATCGCTGGCCAGGTTAGACCTTAAACACACCCACGCTAGGTCCAACACTCATGTGAAGGATCCCTGACACCTGAGGGCTAATTGTTATGGTTTGGTCAGCATCTCCAGTCAAAATGTCCAAAATATGATTGCTAAAAATAAATCTGGATTACAGTTTGAAGCTGGGGTCTCGAGGCTACAGGCTCGCTAGGTGTTTCAGAATAAGAAAAGTAGTTTGTGCCAAACATGACAGCCTGACCGACTAGGATGGATGTAACTTCACCACGTCCTGTTTCTCTGCTGGCTTTGTGTTGCAGTCTGGTGGACTGGAGGGCCATAGAGCGCTGTGTGTCTGAGCTGAGGACCTCACACACCCCCCCTGCAGACAGGGAGGACATCAGGAGGCAGGTACGTAGAGCATGGACTGCAGTCTCCCAGTCAGCTCCATGTACCCACACTCACTGTCAAGGGCACAGCTTTTTAAACGTCGCCGATATATCAAGTAGAACACAACCTTGTCAGTGTGTTCCAGAGTTCCAGAGTAAGCTGTGGAGGTGAGGAGCTGAGGAGCTGAGGGTGACGAGTGTTCTGTCTGTCTCCTCTTCCAGGTTCTCACCCTGCTCCAGTACCTGTCCAGCTACTGCAAGCTGCTGCAGACGTGCATCGTCATCAGCAAGGAGCTGATTGGTCAGGCCGACTTCCTCAAACCACTGCTGACCAATGTCTTTGCTGTCCTCACGCTCGATAGCAAAGAGTTAGGTGAGAGAGACTCTGGCGGTGGGATGTATCTCTCATCCCAGTCTGGGTGTCTGTACTCAGTCCAGCAGCATGTTCACACGCTATCCATTATACTCTGTTAACAACATCTCTCAAGAAGAACATTGAAATCGATACAAGTCATTACATTTTGATTGTTTGTGGGCGAGTCAATAGACTCAAAAGACCACTGTCCTGACGATGTATACTATATAGCACCAACATGTCTGGGTTTGGTGTTGACTCTTTAATCCACCGCCATTATTTGATCTCGTGTGTGTGTGTGTGTGTGTGTGTGTGTGTGTGTGTAAATATATCTATTTCTCAATCTCCGGTTCTCCTGGGCGTGTCGTCAGACGTGCGTGTCCAGGCCGCGGTGTGCGTGTGCTGGACAGACCTGTTGACGCTCCTGGCTGCTCTGGTTAGGAGGGACGGCTTCAAGGCTCATCCATCTGTCTGTGCGGTGCTGGGACCGAGCTGGCAGGCGTTCTCAGGTACACACCTACCCCCTGCTGTGTGTGTGTGTACCGTGGCCAACTGCTGGGGAGTGAGAACATGCAGTTTTGTCCCCGCTTCCTCCCCTCGCGCCGAGGCTCCGCCTCCCTCTGACTAATAGAGCTGTGGGGGAATCGGATGAGCTCGAACACGATCAATGTTGAGCTTGTCTGTTTGCGAGCGTGCGATTAATGACTGCTCGTGCCATGTCGGCCGTGTGGTAGGTATAATGAAAGGCCTGAGGCTTGAACGTGTCTTTAAGCTGGTTAGGGGTTTTGAGTCTTGTATGAATTAGTTTCAGTAGGCTGCACCATGATGATTCATTCATAAAACCTGAAGCTAGTCTAGTTCTGTCACACGCGTTGACTATCATCTAATGCCTCTGTGTGTGTTTGCCCGTGTGTGTGTGTGTGTACGGGTGTGTGTATATGTGTGTGTGTGTGTGTGTGTTTCTCCCCAGACACGTTATCTGTGTGTGTGCATCACTCGGAGCTCCCTCTCCACATGGCGGCGCTCGACTTCCTGTGTGTGCTGCTCTCTGAGGAGACTAACAGACGCTCCCTAAAGGTCACCCCCGCGACCCCGGACCCTGTGACGCCCCTCTCACAGGCCCTGAACGGCGCCCCCGGTGGCCAGATGTGTGAACTGCTCCTACAGGTACCACAACCTTCCAAACTCTGATCACGCAACAGCTCTCTTATAATTGATAGGAGCACAGAGGTACATTTCAAAGTGACATTAGTTTGACTGCAGATGTACTGATGTAGTGGAGGTGCTGGGCCTCCTAGTCTAGGTGGTGATTCTGCTTCCCCTGGTGTGTGAATACTAGAGCTTTGAGAAGAGGTCCTTCCAGGATCCGGTGAAGAAGATGACTGCCAAGGCCCTGGCAGCCCTGCTGGCCTGCAGCCCCACAGCCCAGGACCACGCAGCTAAGGGTAGGACTACCAGACCGAGGCTGGACTGGACCATCTCTGGAGGACAACCTTTACATTTGGCCTTTTCTAACTAGGCCAGGAGCATGAAATAGCTTCCCTGTTTCTAGATAGAATTCCTTAGTTTAAACTTCCCCTGAGAGCATCTGCAGGCTAGCTTCATGTCCAACACTGTTCTGTGTGTAGACTGTTTCACTGACCTTTGTTTGACCTTTGTGTGTCTGTCTGTGTGTGTGTGTGTGTGTCTGCCTGTGTGTGTGTCTGCCTGTGTGTGTGTGTGTGTGTGTGTGTGTGTGTGTGTGTGTGTGTGCTGTAGCCGGCCTGATGGACAGCTGTGTGGAGCAGCTGAAGCAGAGCCAGGCCCAGCTGCAGCTGGAGTCTGTGAGGCCGGGCAGAGCAGCTCCCAGGAGGAAGGTGAGAAGGGCAAGAGGGCTGCATCTACCTGGCAACACAGCTTCACAACAACAGACACTGCATCTACCTGGCAACACAGCCTCACAACAATACATTAATAATACATTTTATTTATATAGCGCTTTTCATGGCACTCAAAGTCGCTTTACAGAGTCCAGTGTTCATTCAGACACAGACACACCGGTGGTGGTAAGCTACAATTGTAGCCACAGCTGCCCTGGGGCAGACTGACGGAAGCGAGGCTGCCAATCAGCGCCATACGGCCCCTCCGACCACCACCAACATTCATTCAACCAGCATTCAATCACATTTTACATGATACAACAACAGACACTTCATCTACCTGGCAACACAGCCTCACAACAACAGACACTTCATCTACCTGGCAACACAGCCTCACAACAACAGACACTGTATCTACCTGGCAACACAGCCTCACAACAACAGACACTTCATCTACCTGGCCACACAGCCTCACAACAACAGACACTGCATCTACCTGGCAACACAGCCTCACAACACAGACACTGCATCTACCTGGCAACACAGCCTCACAACAACAGACACTGCATCTATCTGGCAACACAGCCTCACAACAACAGACACTGCATCTACCTGGCAACACAGCCTCACAACAACAGACACTTCATCTACCTGGCAACACAGCCTCACAACAACAGACACTGTATCTACCTGGCAACACAGCCTCACAACAACAGACACTTCATCTACCTGGCCACACAGCCTCACAACAACAGACACTGCATCTACCTGGCAACACAGCCTCACAACAGACACTGCATCTACCTGGCAACACAGCCTCACAACAACAGACACGGGAACAAATTGTAATGTACCTGAGGAATGATCCACTAGAGGATGTTTGAGTCTTGGTATTTCTGTGTTACAGGACTAACAGACTCTCTCTGACGAGGTTCCTGATAGCTGTTGTAGATGTAAAGCCGTTGGGTTGTTAGTGTTCTGAATGGATCGTCTCCCCACTGAGGTTTCTGTCCCGTCATGCTGGTGTTTATGTCCACTCTGCCTTTAGGAGGAGAGCTACATGAGGGAGGTGAAGATGGCCGCCGAAATCCTCAGGAACTGTCTTTACCACAACGACGAGTGCAAAGTGGGTATTGGCCTTTGAATCCCCCCCTCCACCCCCCCACACACACAAACACACACACACACACACTGATTGTTTTTTAATGAAAGCCATTGCACTGGTGCTGAGTCTGGAATTAGATTCACTTCCATGCTGATGGGCCTGTTTATGTCTGATGAGACCCTTAACTCAGACAGCTCAGCCCTGAGGCTGCTGGCTGTCCTCCACCACCGCTACATCACAGATGGTAATTGGTACATATCCTCAACCAAGCTGTACTTACATTTGCATAGGAGGGTCTATATGGGAAGAGGCTTTAATGAAACACTTTCCTCTACAGTTATGAGCTAGCCTTGTGTTTGTGCACGCTTAGCAAAATGTAGAAACATAAAAGTGTGTGTGTGGGTGGGTGCGTGTCTGTGCCTTATCGGGGTGTGTGTCTCTATGTGTGTGTGTGTCTGTCTGTGTGTGTGTCTGTGTGTGTGATTGCACATGTGTGTGTGGGTGGGTGCGTGTCTGTGCCTTATCGGGGTCTGTGTTTGTCTGTGTGTTGTCTGTGTGTGTGATTGCACATGTGTGTGTATTCAGGCTGTCGCTACTGATGCTCGCCTCTCCGCCGTGCTGCAAGCTCTCTGGCCCTGGCTGCTGGGAGACGACGCTGCCATGGAGGCAGCGCTGGAACTGCTGTGTGTTTACACCGCCAGCTGCCCTGCAGGTAACCCGGGTGGGGGGGGTGTTTGTGGAAGAGAGGGCAGGAGAAGTAGACAGGGAGGGAGAGAGATAATTGGTCTCTGGGCGTGCGTGTGTCTGTGTGTGTGTGTCTCTGTGTGTGTGTCTCTGTGTGTGCGTGTCTGTGTGTGTCTGTGTGTCTGTGTGTGTGTGTGTGTGCGTCCTGCCTGTGTGTCTGTCCAGGCACAGTGCCTGGCTCGTGCTTACCAAAGTCTGCGTCTGTGGTCAGAGATCTGACTGAGTCATACACAGTACTACCAAAAGCCCCATTGTCTGCTCTGATGACAGTTAAACAACATTCTGTTCCACTGTATAAGGCCAGCGCCGGCTAGCCTGCTGCCTGACAATAGCGCCCCTGTGAGGGGCCGTGAGCAGGCTGCCCCACCCTGCTGCTGGACGGGGCTGCTCTGCTCTGGCCTGGACATCTCTGCCATCTTTAGACCAAAACCACAAAGCACTCCAGTGTCTCTTACAACATTGATATTCCTGTGTGTGTGTGTGTGAGAGAAAGTGTGAGAGAGAGTTTATCTCTGTGTGGGTGGTTGAGTGTGCAAGAGGTTGAAACTCACTGTATAATGGAGAAACAGTCATGGGAGATCAATAGAAATAGTTTAGAGTTGTGTGCAGGAATGAGCAAGCGGGCTTTGACTTTGATAAACGGGTACTGGGTCCTTTCATCATCTACCCATTCGGTTTGTGCGTGTGTGTGTGCGCGTGTGTGTGCATGCTATCAAAGAGCTATGCAGGAGTCTTTGGGTCGTGGAAAGCAGGGGATATAGAGACAGGATGCTGCGTCTTGCATCTGAGATCCTTTCAGACAGCTTCCAGTCAGAGCGCGCGTGTGTGTGTGTAGGTGTGTGTGTGTGTGTGTGTGTGTAGGTGTGCGTCCGCATGTGTGCTTCTCAGTGTGAGCTTAGATGATGCAATAGCGAATTGTCAGGGTCAATATTTTCTGACGTCATTCAGTTTTTCCCCAAATTCACTTTTATTTTGAGCCGTTCTTCAGTGTAAATGAAACAATATGACTGTTAGTCTGTTAATAGAAACTGTTATCAGTGTGTTTTTGACTAACTACATACATTCTCCCCTTGTGTTCCGCTCCCCTTCCTGTTTCCCAGCATGCAGTGCTCTGTGCAGTACTGGTGGTGTGGGTGTGGCTCCTGGCCCTAGAGGAGCTGGCTCCCTCATGCACTTGGTGATGAGGCTGGCCTCAGGGCTGGCCTCTGATCTCAGCCTGGTCCAGAGGCTGGCCTTCTCCTTGCTGGCCAACCTGGCCGTGTCTCGAGACTGCAGGGGCATTCTGCACAAGGTGACAGACTCACAAACTCCCTCCCCCTGTCTCAGCTCTGCAGTATGCAGACGTGTCAGCCTACCTCAGGGGTGTTGTCCCTTTCTCAGGGAGAGCTTCTCTTCAGCAGATTGCAAAACTAGTTGAGTGAAGAAAGTGGTTAGGGACACGAAAACCAATTCTTCGTCGGTGGAACCACAGGAACTGTGTGACTTTCAGTGTCAGAAAACGATGGAGATCGTGGAGTGACCGAGTCCCTCCACCTCAGTGCCCCTCCCCCCTCTCCTGGGAAAGCGTCAGTGCTCGGAGCTGTTTGGTGTCACATTGAGAGGCAGAATAGATTACATGTGATGTTTACATTCAAATGTACCACAAAATTATTCATGAGACTTATGAGGGAAACCAGTGCTGGAATCGTTTAGCTGAATCAGAACCGCAGTTGGTACTTACCTAACCATTACAAAGTCTAATTAAGGATAGTGTATTTACTAGGTTATACATTTGCTTATTGGTGCTGCAGATTTATAAATCTACAATCGACAAAAAACAAAAAAAAAGCTTGCCCTCAGGTCTTGACAGAAAATGTGTTTTAGCCTCTGGCCAAGAACCAGCAGAGACACGTAGTGTCCAGTACATTGTAGAGTACTTTATGACTTCCTGCTTCTCTTAGCCCCCCATCTGCAGCTTCCTCCTTCTCCTCTTTACATTGAGAGAGCAGGCGACTGAGGCAGCATGCTGACTTATCCCGACTCGCCCCTCTCTCTCAGCTCAGTCTCTGCGAAGCCTCATAATTCACACAACTCTCCTTTCCCTTCTCCTTCCTCGTCCAGAGTCATTTCCTGCAGGGCTTCCTGGCTGTGCCGGTCCCCAAGGCGGGCGGGGGGAAGGCTGGGGGTCTGCTGGGGCTGTGGCTGCGCCTGCTGGTGTGCCTGACGCAGGGGGAGGACGGCCAGCTGAACGTCCTCAGGCTCAACGGGGCTCTGGAACTGCTGGCCGACGTCGCCGGGCAGCATCGCCACGGCAACAGGCCGCTGGCCGCCGACGCCGTCCTCATCCTCCACAACGTCTGTTTCAGCTCGGCCAACAAGCC
Source organism: Mallotus villosus (assembly GCA_903064625.1). Lineage (NCBI taxonomy): Eukaryota > Metazoa > Chordata > Actinopteri > Osmeriformes > Salangidae > Mallotus > Mallotus villosus. The sequence continues at coordinate 60,355 of CAEFZP010000748.1, forward strand.
CCGCCTCCTCGCCAACGGTACACAGTGCGGCGCACGTACGGGGAAGATGGGAGGGAGGGATGCGGAGAGGGTTGTTTCCACTGGAAAGTTGCCTCTTGCAGTGATAGTTGTCTGAAGCAAAAGTCTTGGCATTTCTTTAAGAAATGCTGGGTGTTGAAATAGAAGTATCTCACAGTGAACTGAAAACCAACAGCCAATGATGCAGTGGTTCTTAACCCTGTCCTCAGGGAACCCCTGTCCTGCCTGTTTTAGATGTTTCTTGGCTCCAACACACCTGATTCAAATGCATGTTCGTTACCAGGCCTCTACAGAGCTAGATAACGACCCATTTATTTGAATCAGGTGTGTTGGAGCAGGGAAACATCTAAAACATGCAGGACATAGGTTTGCTGAGGACAGGGTTAAGAACCACTGCAATAATGTATTGTTTGTGTGTTTGCAAGAGGGGAATGTGAGACTGGGGGGTGTAAAAGGAAGTGGTCTTTCTTACATCCTCAATCGGATTCTCGCTCTGTGTACGAGTTGTTGTGGTTAATGACGTCAGTGGAGAAAACAGTTTACCCATGCCAAAACCTTCCTTTTGTATATGTAGAGATGAGGATTGGAAAAAGTGACAAAAATTACCCTCATTTCCACTGCGTATAACATCCACAAGCTTGATGCCATAAACCAGGCCATGTGTCATAAAAGACAACCGACTACAAACATGCTTCTAACGTCCTGCTGTTTGTTGTGCTGCATCTCAGACAAGGCCATGAAAGTGTTGGTTTCCTGCCTGGACAGTAAAGACACAGACATCCAGTCCATGGGGTCCTCGGCCCTGTGGGCCCTCCTCCACAACAACCAGAAAGTAGGCTACAGTACAGACCTCTCCTCCTTACATTTACACTGGGTTCTCACCAGGGTAGCTTTTTTATTGTCTTTGCAAACAAAAAAAGTAAGTAAGTAAGACATTTTTCGGAGAGAGTTGGAACACACATATTTAAATATATCACATATGTGATATATGCGATATATATCATATATCACATATCACATACTTAAATTTAAGGTTACTATATGTTTATCGTATGCACCTTCCTGCCAAAGCAAATTCCTTGTCTGTGCAAACTTTCATGGCCAATAAATCCCTTTCTGATTCTGATTCTGAATTCTAAACTGTAAAGAGAATTTCAGCCCCTTTTAGAGAGGCATCGAGTTAAGCTGTTGCTAACCTAGCCTGTCATTGTTTTCTCCACAAAGGCCAAAACCACTTTGAAGTGTCCTTCTGTCAGACTCCTGGTCGATGAGGCCTACGCTTCCTCTAAGAGAGGTACAGTAGGGGGTATACGTTTATTCTCTTTGATTACCAAGAATGTCTCCTTATAGAGAATTTTAAGAATAGCTGAGTTAGTAATGTGTAGAACTAACTGTGTGTTTGTGTGTTTGTCTTCCCCTCAGATGCAGAGAAAAAGCAAGACCCTATGAATGCCTACTTACTGAAGTGCCTCGAAAGCTTGTCCCAGTTGTTGAATACCTGATGCTGATTGACAATATATAATATTTTCCTATTTTATGAAATGTAAAATATTAACTGTATTTGTATGTTATTTATGTTTACATTAAATAGTTTGTGTTGATGTTTGTTAGTTTTATAGATTGTGATTGAATAAGGCAATAAAAACGTCAGTGGTAAAATGCTTTGTACCGTAGCTTTGTGTTGAACGTGCTATGAGGTCATCTCGGTGCTGAATGATCTAGAATGCAAAGATAATTGTTTGTAGAAATTATTTGGATCTTATAGCATCTAAATGTAGTACACATTATTATGTTTAATTGAATAATATTCTTAATATTAATTTAATAGAAATGTCAACAACATCCCTACCATAAGAACAGATGGCTTATTTACATTTCAGGAAACTCACTTTTGTGGCTTTTGACACAGTGTGTCTGTGTACACTAGATAAGAGATATACTGAAACTGAAATACTATTTCCTGTGATTGAGATAACAGATTCCAAGTCATACAGTACCACTTTGTTATTCTGTAGTCTGTGAGTAGATTGTAATGTAACTACAAACTAAACTGGAAGTACTCTTTATTGTAAATATTGAGTATAACACTATATAATCGTTGTAACCGTGCCAAATTGTGTCAATATTTGTGACTAATGGGGCAGGGCTTCTCTTAGCGGTGGGCTGTGTAGCGTAAGATGGCCACCACTGCTGACCCTGTCCACAATGCGTCTCTGTGTAGAATGAGGAAAGCGTGGGTTACCGTGGGTTACCATGAAGTGTCTACCAGTAGCTGAAGAGCCTCGGTGTGGATAGCCTTACTGCTAGCAGGAAGTGTAGTGTTGGTGCCTCTCCACTCATCTCATCAATGCAGCTTTCATTCTGCCTTGGAGGGGCAAGATGGAAGCTGTACAAAAGGACCACTGGTACTTGTTGGTACTCCTTATCTTATTCCCGCTTCTCAAAGGTATGCTTTTCCAGTTTTGGTGTCTTTGTAGAGAAATATGTCAAAGGTTTCCGATCGACGTTTACATTTGTAACTGAGAATGTTGTGTTTTGAGAGAGATTTATTTCCAAGACTAAGTTGTTTGACTTTGGAACACTAACCAAATGCTTTCTTATTTTCAACCAACTGTCTCATCTGACTTATAGTGTTTATCTCTCCAGCTGTCCTTATGTAGACAAACAAACATAACTGAGCTCTCAACAAGCAGATGAATATGATAAGACTCAAACTGTACCCACCTCACATCGAATCAGCGAGAGCTCCCAGGGGTGTAAAACCAGGCATGGGATCTTTTATCATCTAGCGGTGATTGAGGTGTTTGAAGGTGTGAGAGTTTGATCACTGGCTTGAGTCAGCTCTCTTGATTTGTGTGGGCTTTAATTAGCCTTATTAGTGAATCCCCAGACACACACACACACACAAAGCTGGAGTGAATGAAGACGGTTGCATCTCAGTCTAAAATGTAATTTGTGCAAATATCCACATATTTTTTTATTGGCTTGGAAAATCTTTCTCAACCATTTTGAAACCAAAGACCCGAGGACATGTATTGGCTGAAAGCAAACCTTAAATGTTTGTAAGCGAACCTCACATGATACACTGTGATGATTATAAATGAAACATATTAATGACATGCATCTGCTCTGACTAGTTGCCGTCCAGCAGAGAGAGAGTGTTCCTACGGTGAGTCTAGAAGAAGGGATGGTTCTGGAATGTCTGTGTCCGTGGGAGGGCAACCTCAGCATGGTGTCCTGGACCAAGGTTCCGGAGGAGAAGGATCCTGTGGCAGTGTTCCACCCCGACTACGGCGTGGCCTTCTCCCACCTGTACCAAGGCAGGGTGGTCTTCATGAGGGCCACACACCTGGACGGCAGCATAGCCATCAGTAACGTCAGCCAGAAGGACCTGGGCCTGTACCGCTGCTTTGTCCAGACGTTTCCTCAGGGCTCCTGGACCAGAGACATCATGGTGGAGCTCCAGGACCCAGGTACACCCCTCTGAACCGCAACAGTTCCCTGCTTCACATCCATGGTTATTGAATTTGTGGACTGTCGTTTTTTTTCCCGTAACTGCTATTGTTTCTCAGTGTTGGTCATAAAAATAGAGGAACAACAACATAATTTGAGGAATGGGGCTAGTAACAACAGCTCTTTATTACGCAACAGTTGTCAGGAATAAGACTCTAGTTATCAGGCTTGAAGGATTGAAGGACACTTGCTTGTGTCTCTGAAAACAGCAGAGCCTGAGCTCCTCACCACAGCAGTGACCCCCGAGGTGATCAAGGCCGATACGGAGGTGGTGGCCGAGAGAAGCGACAACCTGACCATCAGTTGCAACCACGAACACAATGGGACCGTCTACCAGGTTACCATGGAGAAGCTGGGCAGCAGCCAATCGGGTGGCGGCACGGGCACAGGCATCATGGCGGTGTGCCGGGTGGTGAACGGCGGTCTGGTGGGGGAGGAGTTTATGTCCAGGGGGAGGGTGGACTGTACGGACAGCCTGGACGTGAGTCTTCAGCTGACGGAGGTGGTGGAGGAGGACGGAGGATTCTACCGCTGTCGTTTCTCTACGGATGCTGGTGTCCAGACCACCACTGTGCTACTCACGGTGCCCGGCCCAGGTGAGAAGGCAGAGGTCACATTACTCACACAGTACTACTTTCTCACCTGAGTTGATAGGTCAGAGGGTTTAACCCTTGCGTGGTGTTCATGTTCGTGCGAAGCACCCAATGTTTGGAAGTCTGACAGACGAAGTCTCAATGGTTGCTATAGTCACAGTATAGTATAGGAAAGTGACTGATTGGTGAACAGGTACAGTATATCACAAACACGTTGGGTGTTCAAGCGTATTACAAGAATTATTCAGCTTATAAAACATCCATCTCACTCACATACGGAAACATCATTCATGTAAATAAATAAAAACTTTAAGAAGACATCTGCTGATCCATGACACACTCACTGTGGATTATCACCATCACCATAACAACCACGTCTTCTGAACGGGGAGATCCCAACTAGCAACAAGAACTAACCAAAACGAAAGAGAAGACTACTGTGTAGATGACTGGTACAGCACCAGCTCTCACCACAGGAAGTGATGTGTGGGTGGGCTCTTTGTGAACAGGTGCCAGGCAGCATGAGAAACACCTACGTCACCCAGCATGCGTATCTCTTATCTCACCTTTGAGCCTTGACTATTATATTACAAGGCCTATTATAGATGCTAGTTATTTTTACTAAGCTGTTTTAGTATAGCTGTTTTCTCTCCCTCTATGTCTCTATGTTGTTGTCTCTTTTTGTTCCACTCTTTCACTCTCTTGCTCCTTTCTCTCTACTGACAGGTGAATCGAGCCTGTCTGAGTATGTGATCTACATCTATGTGGGGAGTGGAGCTGCAGTCGTTCTACTGCTCGCTGTCACTCTACTAGTATTTGCATTGCACAGGTGAGAATCAAGCATGAGAACATGATCCGGATTCTGAAAACCACTATGGATTGAACTGAGGTTTAACCACGTATGTGTATGTGTTAGTCATCCTAGCTTGAGGTTAACATGAAGGGCAACCTATTTTGTGTGTAAGTGGTTTTGCTGTGAAACTGCAAACTGTTTTGCTGTTTTATCCTTATTTTCTCGTTGCCTGGAGATGGTGCTCTCCTTTTGCTGTCTTCCTAAGAAAGGCTTTGGCACTGTGCTACTTTTACATGAAGTGGACTATGTAATGAGCTAACATCCAACTACAGGAGTTACTGAAAAGAGCCTCTGTCTCTCTCTCTCTCTCTCTCTCTCTCTCTCTCTATCTCTCTCTGTGTCTGTATGTCTGTATGTCTCTCTCTCTCTCTCTCTCTCTATCTCTCTCTCTCTCTCTCTCTGTCTCTCCATCTCTCTCTCTGTCTCTCTCTCTCTGTGTCTGTATGTCTGTCTGTCTGTCTCTCTCCCTCTCTCTCTCTATGTCTCTCTCTCTGTCTGTCTGTCTCTCTCTCTCTCTCTCTCTCTCTGTCTCTCTCCCTCTCTCTCTGTCTCTCTCTCCTGTGTCTGTATGTCTGTCTCTCTCTGTCTCTCTCCCTCTCTCTCTGTGTCTCTCTGTCTGTCTCTCTGTCTCTCTGTCTCTCTGTCTCTCTCTCTCTCTCTCTGTCTCTTTCTCTCTCCCTCTCACCACAGGAAGAAAAAGAGGAGAGAGGAATACAGAGTCAGACTACACCCGGCTCATCGGCGGGTAAACATGACTATCTGACATTCACACTGAGTGTTCATTGTTTGTGCTTACTACTGCAACTATACACACTGATACTTTAATAACCACCATGTTAGTAGCTGCTACGCTAACTGTCTACAATTCTGCTAACAGTCTATTGGCACATCTCTAACTCTCTCACTAATGTCAAATACTTGATATCTCTAATTTCTTCCTAGCACCCTAACCCCTATGAGAACATAGCTTTACATGACAAGATGGAGAAGGGGAGGCTGGCCAAGCAGCCTAGAGAAAGCCCAGTGTATGCCAACCTGCAGACCATACGACAGGAGAACAAGAGGAAGCGATAGCGAGCACTATTCTCTGGAGTATCTATCTGGTCTGAGGCCCGCTGTCAGAACCCATCACTCTGCATCTAACAAGCTGGGGTGGATGAATGAACCACAGACAGAGGCCCTAAACCCTGGGACTGAAACGCTGCAGTACAAGGCTTCTTTGTACTGTGGGTAGTTGTGTTGCCATGAGAGGCTGTTATTTTGCCTCAGATGAACAGTGCACATCTAGTCCATGTGATGTTCCTACAGAAAAAACACCGTATTTTTTGTGTTGCTATGTCTAGATGCAGCTAATGGAATGTAACACGTTTTACATATTTACCACAAGATAGTTTATGTTTATAGAGAGACACAGATGGGATATTACATCAGTAGTGATTCTGAGCACAGGAGTTTGACTGAAACTCCTCTAATCATCCTCTCATTTCACCCCTCCCATTTCTACAAACCCTGACAGCAGCTTCTAACTCAATCAGCGTAGACAAACAATAACCCAATCAGGCTGCATCGTCCCAGAAGGACAGTCCCTTTGATGATTCTGCTGGGAGGGACTGCTACTGTACTGGCATGTGGATCTGGATGAGCTTGGTTGCTCATCAGCAAAGGAGGACAATTAATTAAGACAAATGTTTATATTGTCTACACGTCAGCCATAGAGCCACGTTATTTTTATAACTAGAGGAAAATAGAAGAAAAAAATAATCAGATCATGCCAGAGATTAGGAAACTGGGAATGTTTGTTGAATGTGAGAAAATGCACAATGTTGTGAATATCCTCCCTCTGTAGAGATGGAGACAGTGGCACAGGGAATGACTGATGCAGCGTGTCTGGCTCGTGGCTAGAAGACGGCACGACCGAGGAGGTGAGGCGTGGAGTGATGGACAATGTACATCCGGAACACAGGGTTGTCTTTTTAATTATGGGAGTCAGGTGGCTGAGCGGTTAATGGGGCTAGTAATCAGAAGGTTGCCGGTTCGATTCCCGGTCGTGTACAATGACGTTGTGTCCTTAGGCAAGCCACTTCACCCTACTTGCCTAGGGGGAATGTCCCTGTACTTACTGTAAGTGCTAAATGACTAAATGTAAATGTAAATTCATTAAGTATACATGGCTCCCACAGTATGTTGGGTGTGGAGGTGTTTCCTGTTCTTGTATTGATCTCACGGACTAAATAAAGAATCCTTCTGTCAAATACGGTACAGTATGTCAAATGCATTGGCTTGAATTGAAAATAAAACAATATGAAGGCCTTGATAGCATAACTTAATTTATTCTCTGTTTTTACTCAAATAACATAGTGTATGTACATTTAAAGTGAAAACAGTAATCTACACTCAAGGTGTGAAAAGTGCTATGAACAGATATTACGACAGTAACAAAATGGGGTGATCATTTCCACGGACGTGTACCAACATCAAACTGACAAGAACTGACAAAAAGTACATGTTTTTTTTTCTACACGACAGTGAAAACAAGATGAGGCAGAGGAGAAGGAGAAGATTCATATTAGGATAACACTTTAAATTAGTATATGTGTTACAGTGTAATTGCCTAAGGAAGTACAGTGTAATTGGCAAGTTGACTACATTTGCTGTACTTGTATCATACAGACTTATCGTTCATGGGGCTGTAGTAAGACTCTCTCCAATTAGGTATTTTTGTTAAATTTGTGATTATAGTGTTCCACAACATAATTACATGCTATGTACAAGAAACTCAATTTGTTAAAAGCCTTTGACACAGTACTTGCTTATGTAATTAAACTGCAACAAGAATAATAAAGTGTTACCTAATAATGAATATAAAAGTTAAACTAAATTATAACTACCTCCTTGACTGGCATGGGAGAGATCTTCCATGCTAAATGGAGCTACTGTGTTTACAGCTGTTCTACTGGAGGTATTGTGGACTTGAGAAAAGGCAAATGAACAACACAAACAGGACAGTTTCTTAACAGTTATTAGAGTATCTTAAAGATACTAAGGACCTTTCTTAGAACGGCACTTTCTCTGAACTTCAGACCCATATGTGGGTTTAATCCTCTGTGTTTTTCCCTTAATACATTTTAAGTGGTATACAACTGTGAAATATAAACAACTTTAGAGTGTTTTTATGTGTTAGTTCAGCATGTCTTGGACTTTGTACCCAAATCTGTTATTAGTTGTCCACCATTGAATCCAAATACATTCAAATACAATATTCATGATATAATGGATGTAATAGTGAAAAAACAAATGTATGATTTGGCAGATATAAAATGGATGTCTTTGAAATGATAATATAATACAAACATTCACACAGCAGAGGAAAGGCTTGAATGACATTGAATACGTTGCCTATCTGTCATACCAAACCTCTGTCTGATTGTCTCTTACTGTACATACTGACATTGTGTTCGTACCCTGCCCATGTGTTTGACCAGATATAATATAATACATAGCTACTCATGTCAAGGTACTTCACAGATACTGTCGAAATAAAATTTTGGAATTGTGAGATACTTGAATCTCATTTGATAACCAACTCAGGTCCAAGGAGGGAGCGTTGACTTGGTGTTTGGCTCACGCGCGGCAGATTATGTCGGAAGGCACTTCATACAGTGGCTTATGGACAGGGACTTAGGTCGCTTAAACCCAGAGGAAACATTGGTCAAACCAGTTACACGCATATCTCATCGCCATGAAGTACAAACATGAAAAAGTGTCACATTCAAGGGGCTTCAAACAGTGTTCAGTCTGCTTGTTAGACTTTATGACTTTACGTGAAAGTAGGAATTTTGTTTTACGCCATGTGGAATCACTTAAAATAAATACTTTTGTAACATAACCTTCTCCTCAGCATTGCTCTGCAATCTGCATACCTATGTTTTTTTTGTAATTTAATTTGTGTGATATGCAGTGATGAAAGGGCTGTGCAGAGGAGAGGTCTACAGTGAGATGACCTAGTACATAACATTACATGTCTCCATATGAAAACTAAAAAAAGTTTTTTTGGTGCAATATTTTAGGCAACTGTTGTCACGCAACACCAACAAAAAAAAGTCTATGACAGTATCATAGCTATAGATACTGTTTGTACCACTCTGCATTAAACACTCATTTATGGACGTACAATTGTATTTCATACATGTTGCTATACAGATTTCTACATCCTTCGTAAGGGTTTGGAATGTCCAGTTTTGGCCTGTCAGTGCTTGTCATTGGAGCAGTTCGGTGCTGCAGTTTGACTCGTAGCCACTGGAGGGCGATAGCACCTCTTCCTGGTGCTCTGGTGTGAGTTGCTCCTCTGTCTGCTCAGACAGGAAGCTGGGGAAAGTCTGTGCTCGGGGAATAAGTGTCATCGTCAAACTGGTTCCTAGACAGAAAGGAAAATGTAATGAACATTTCTAAATCCCAACAAGCTTAATTTTATATTTCTTAGGTATAATCAAATAAACTGTTGGTCACGTGGTTTGAAAACTGACTCAACAGTATGGATAAAGACCCACATTTTCCCCATACCGCTAACAAATATATCTAATTTCCACTCAAAGAATTCTACCACAGATCGGGCTTCTGGTAGTCTGCTTTAGATATGGTATGTGGGAATGGTATGATGGTTATCCTGGCTATACCAAAAAACTGTACTCTGAAGAGAATTTCTCTTTCCCTAATTTAAATTAATTGCCCAATCAGGTGCACACTTCATGTCATTTGATGAAGGAGGACTGGATGCTTCTAGGAGGTAAATAAGGAGGGCTTCTGTTAGACTGGGATCATCAATAATGAATGTGAGGCAATTTGGAGATGTGCAAGAGAGATAAGACAAGGATACAGTGCCTACACTAGTGATTGTTTGCTAGACAAGTAGAAAGTGTCCAACAATCAATATTCCATGAGGTGCAAAATCCTACAAACACTGTAATCAACTATGTCCAGCAGTTTTACTGGACAATTCACCAGTCTAATGGGCTCAGCAGTTCAATCTCACATCAATACGTTCAAGAGCTGAGGACCATTACTTTTGGAGTTCACTCAGTGCAGAACACGAACGCAAGTTTGATAAATGAATTTAAAGGGACTCGATGGTTTTTCTACTTCCATTCAATAATCTCAATGAATCAAGGGGTTCCTATAAACGACTGCCTTTACGTCTCTCAGCAACTGCCTTCGTTTCGTACTCAGCATGTCCAACATATCAACTGATGCAGTACGTTCTGCAGGGACGAGGACATGTGTTGGCAGGCCTGGGAAGTGCCGGTGCAGTAAGCTGGAGTGTCCTGTGGTAGAGCTGGCACTGCTGGCTGGCTGCTCTGTCTGTGCCACTCTGCCAGTCTCCTGTGTGGGGTGCCAACCGTGCCACCATGGGGCCTTCGGACTGTGTGTGGTTCTGCCAAGACTCTGTTACATACTCTAACACATAAAACTCACCAGGTCACCTTGGCCAGCTCTGCTAAAATGATGTTAACGCTGAGGTTGAGAGTGGTAGGAATGAGAAGACAGAGAGGAATGAGAGAAAACAGATAAAGTTTACATGTCTGAGAGACTGAGAGTTTGTGTGTTATATATATATATGTGTGTGTGTGTGTGTGTGTTTGTGTGTATGAGAGAGAGAAGAGAGAGATAGAGAGGCCGGTGGGAAAGGGGTAATGAGGAGCCGGTTGCACCAGTGGGGTTTCAGACAGAACAGGTGGAGGGAATGAGTCACACTCACACACACACACTCTCACACTCACACACACACACTCTCACACACACACACACACACACATACACACACACACACACTCTCACACACACACACACACACACACACACACACACACACACACACTCACACACACACACACTCTCACACACACACACACACACCACACACACACACACACACACACACACACACACCACACACACACACACACACACACACGAACACACACACACACACACACACTCACACACTCACACACTCACTCACTCACTCACACACTCACACACTCACACACTCACTCCCACTCTTGATGATAAAAATGAAGTTGTGTGCCCTAAAATGAGCCCGGTGAATGTCCTTTGCAGTTCACTCCCTTCGACTAACTTTTGGAGAACCAGCAAAACTATCCTTCGAACATTTCTGCCGAGAATGGACTACAGGTGAATATCTTTCTCATGTTTCAGTCCAGACAATCTGGTCTCCTCCTTCACCAGTGACATGCAGGTGGGGTTACCGGTAGTGAACCATGCGTGTGTGCTTAGTACGTTCACCAAGCACACACACACACGTGCAGACATACACAATCACACACAAACTCTCACAACACAGGTTCCCTCATAGTGAACCATCGAGCATTGGTACGCATGCGCACACACACACAGAGTAAAAGGCAGACAGTGATTTGTCAGTGCCTTTTCATTACAAGGGAAGGTCATGTCATCCTATCTGGTCTAGCGTGACAGCTGCTGATGGGCGGGGGACGGGGGCAGGGGTGGGGGTGGGTTTGGAGAGGGAGTGGTACAGGCACCCTAACCCATACACACTCATACACACACACAGTCATACACACACACATACACATCATACACACATACACACTCATACACACCCAAACACACGTACACACCCATACACACATTCACACTCATACACACATTCACACTTATACACACAGACACAATCATACACACAGACACACTTGCACAAGCCCTGCAGTGTTTGATCACCCCAGATGGCCACATCTAGTAACACCTGCACCAAGGGAAGGAGAGCCCCTTCCACCTGGTCAGGTTAGGTAAGAGCGCTGACAGACCAGGCCAGGTCACTGGACACAGCACCACAGAGCTCTGTTTGTAAGAAGAGAGAGTGAGAGAGGATAGTTAAAGATAGAAAAATTGAAGATTGAAATAGAGGAAGCCATCAATTGAAATGGCACACAACGTAATGGAGGCAGTCTTGTACATCTCCCATTCCAGTATCTGTGCTGGTAATTGAACCATTTCAGACAGAACAGGGTTGTGCTTTTATTAGAACTTTTATTTCTGCATATTATTTCTTTGCATCAGCAATCTGCCTGCGAAAGAAACAGATCGGCCCTGAAACTGCATCCCATTAAGTAAAATAGGCACATAAAATAAAAGGTAATTATTTCTTGTAATTCCAACTTTGGGTTGTTGAAGTGAAAGACTGCAATATAATTTAACAAAACTTTAGATCTACAGCACCTTTACACTATAAACAGCTACATACCATTTTGACATTCTTCTACAAAACCTGACCTTTACAGTCGTCTCCTACCAGGGAGTAGTCTACGTCTAGAAGTTTGAAACATTTTCGGCAACAGTCACACTGAAATAGGTGAGTATTGAAAGAGGGTAATTGGCTTGTGTGTTCCTGATTAACTGAATAAAAAATCAAAATAAATAAGAAACTAAACATCAGCAGCAGTAAGCCTCAGAGGGACAGGAAACAGTGTTCCTTAATTATTCTCCAGACCCGGGGGGATTTGAACGCCACCCGACCATGACTCAGCAAATTGAGCGTGCTGATTGGATATTCATCATGTGCACACTGATACCCAGGGAGCTGGTTGGCCCTGCCCCCCCCACCCCCACCCCAAAGAAAAGCTCAATCTTTCACTTCAGTTCAGACCTAAATCAGCATCCTTCCCTCTTTCAAGTTTACTGATACAGCCTCTGTCTTTAAAGACATAGTTTACAAATGACAAAGCTAGCCTTCATTATGAGGTTAACACAGTCTGTATTACCACATCTATCATGTGCATCTGAGATATTCATGTTTTTACATTTACATTACATTTACATTTAGTCATTTAGCAGACGCTCTTATAGACTTACAGTAAGTACAGGGACATTCCCCGAGGCTAGTAGGGTGTGTCACTGCTTTGTGTGAGTACCCAGTAAGTACCCGGTAAGTGTAGTGGATACACTGACCAGTAATGAAGGCTTCATCACAGCAGGCACAGTGTGTACCTGTATGTCATAATTATATATTTTCCGACATCTAATAACCATGGTAACATGTATGTGAAAGGTTCCTAGGCTTTTTTAGACGTGTTATTGACATCCTTCATGAGTCACTGTAGATCTGGTACATACCAGCTGCAGCTGAAACTGTGGGGGAAGTCACACTTGGGTATGGAACCTACGTCACATCAGGTTGTGTCGAGAGGTTTGATGAGAACAAAGAAAAAGTATGACAAATAAAGAATTCTCATTTAGGCCTATAGGAAGGCAGACCGGTGCTTTGTCACTACTGGGATGTTGTTTAACTCCAACAGCACCTCGAGGGGCTGGCAACTGAACAACATCGCTGTCAGGTCACCAGGAACCTGAAATGACTTCAACTGAGTAACATTCAGAGGGCATACCTATACTTTATAAACTGGGACTTTTGATGGCATTCAAACGGCGGGAGAACGGCCCTGTCACTGCGGATCACCGTGTCCCCTCACGTTAGCACCGCAGGGCCGCCTCATCAGATACACTGACACATTCAATTTATTCATCGAGAACGAGAAGAAGACAAGCTGACTTGAATGTGTACGAGAACAAAGAGGGAGAGCTGGGAGGAAGTGGGACAAGGAGGAGACCTCGGAGACGTAACGAGCAGGGGAGACAGAGAGGAGGACGGGATGGAGAAGAGGAGAAGCCAGGAGAGACGGTGAGGTGCAGAAACGAAGAAGAGGAGGGATGCGGAGCGACGAGGAGGAAGAGGAGGGGGATGAGAAATGAGAAAGAGGAGAGAGAGGAGGAGGAAGAGAGATGAGACAGAGAATAGATGAGAGGAGAGATGAGAGTCCTGTGTCAGACCCCTGCCCACCAGGGGGGTGGACCTAATGGGCCTGACAGGAAGATGAAGATGAAGAAGACTCTGGTGTGCCCACCACATTGATGAAGGATCTCCAGACAAAAACGTTTCAGGCTTTAGAACCACATTTTCAGGCCAAGCTGATTTATACACCTTTGTAGTATGTGATACTGTACTTCACCATTACAGTTTTAATGTACATCAAAATATTGATTTAATGTATTGACTGTACAAGCGCAGAAAAATACTGGTCACACCAGATTATTAATCTTAATATTAATTTAATAAATTCCATCTTATCAAGTAATTAGTAAGTGAGGAAAATATTTCTAAGATTATTCTCAACCCTACCAGACTCCAATGTCTCTGATCAGTGAAAGCCCAAAGGCTTCCTCCTCAGATAGGTACACTAATAAACTAATGCCATCTAATCTGATCAGTCCCTCCCTCAGACAGCATCCTGGCCAGTTCAGTCAGTAGACAGGTTAAATATTACGTCTCAGTAACATTACCTGTGCAACACATTCACACAAATACACACACACACACACACACACACACACACACACCACACACACACACACACACACACACACACACACACACACACACACACACACACACACACACACACACACACACACACACACACACACACACACACACACACACACACACACACACACTACTCTTCTGACTTCATGCGCCCACTCTTTTGTTACCCCCAACTGTTTGTACAGCACACACACACACACACATGCATGCACAAACACACGCACACACACACACACACACACACACACTAATTTACTGTAGCAGACAAGTCTGTGTTGTGTTCATGGTCATTACAGTTGTACATCTGGGCCGTGCTCCACTGTACCTTGGTAACTGTAGAGATCTCCCACGCTGTTCTGACGCATAATGTGATGCCAGTAAGCGCTCCTCGGCAGGGAGATGGACTTAGTTAACGTCTCGTTAGAGTGCGTCTGAAACATAGACCATAAAAAACATGCGTTTCTCAAACAGAGGCTTTACCCAATCTCTACTCCTACAGGGACAGCTATATAAAAAAGAAAAGAAAATCATCATTAATAAATACTTAAATACGACACAACCGTTCGGCTGTTTCAGTGGCTGATCCGGGAATGTACCAGCGTAATGTATTTGGTGTAATTTTCATCAGAATTTGCATTACAAGACCTATTCCTAAAGTGCTGACCCAGAGCTGAAGCCGTCTGTGTTTTCCTACATGTAGCTTTGTGATTTATAGTTGTGAGTGTAAAGCCTGATTTTGGACTGATTCCCACACGGCGGGGTCCAAGACCATGGCCATATGGTCAAGGCTCATCAACCTCTAGGCAAGGCTACATAAATAAAGAATACAGATGATAGCAGAGAGAGGAAGGAAGAAAGGAAGGAAGGATCGTGGGGAGAACAGAGGCTAGATCCATGGGATGTCAACAGGCACTGATCCAAAACCAAACTTGGGGGAGTGTGTTTGAGTGCACGTGTGTGTGTGTGTGTGTGTGTGTTTGAGTGCACGTGTGTGTGTGTTTCATGGACAGATGACTTGTGAAAAGGGTCATTCAAAATCCAAAGGAGGATTCCACAAAACATTGTCTCAATACTCAGAAGAAAGATGAAAACCCCGACGCATATAGACGGCATAAGTTAATTAATTTTCCAAATGCATATTCAGTGGCAGTAGAATCAAAGCTAACCAGCTCTGTGAAACATCTTATTGTCTCTGGTTTATATAATGAGGTTTTTGTTTTACCTTGTGTGCCTGGGTGTTTATCTGTATCCTGCATAAAGGCTAGTGTGTTGTGTGCATGTGTGTGTTTGGCTGTGCGAATGTCTTTGTGTGTGTCTGTGTGTGAGTGTGTTTGTCTGCGCAGATGTGTGTGTGTTTCGCCAGTACCTGGGAGCTCTTCTCCATTTCCTCCATCATCCTCTCATGCTGCTGGGCGATGGACAGGGTGGCAGAGTGGACCCGCTGGTAAATCATCTCCCCCTCCCTCGTCTGGAACGTGAACAAGCCCTCCCCTGTGTCACACATCCTGAAACAGGGGAGGGACACACACACACACACTTTGATCATAAACCGTCTTTGATTACAAATGTGCAGGTGCATACAGGTGCGCTGCGGTGAGCCAGACACACACACAAACTCACCCACACAGGCACACAAATACAGACACATAGCCTCAAAGGCCTACAGACACACACACCTGAACAGACAGCTGTCATTTCATTGCCAGAGGGCGTCTATGGCACATGCTGATATCCTGGGGATGTTTAAAGTTCCAAAAATTCCTTTAAACAAGTTACTGACTTACACTAACTCACTAAGTTTATAATAGTAGCTTAAAATAATTAAATAAAGCATGTGCATTATTTACTGTGCACGCATGCACAAACACACACAAATAAATGAACACACACACTCACCTTCCTGACTCAAAGGTGAACCAGGTGGAATCTCGCCCGTATCTCCTCAGGGAGTTGAGCGGCCACATGACCAGCTTGACGCGGGCGTTGTGGATGTCCCATAGATAGATGTTTTCGTGGGTGATCTGCATGGTGCACTCCCCATAGATGTCCAGGTTAGGCGTGGGCATCAGGTACACGTTGAAGCGCTCTGGAGCGACACACACAAGAACAGGAGAACACAGGAACAGGAAGAATCAAATACTGTGGATTTATTTCAGACAGAACATTGACAGGCTACATATAGATCTGTTTGAAGAAATTCTATTTACTTGACATTCTAAGGAAGTTGTTTCAGAATTTGTTATTCTAGTGCGAGGCTACAGATGAGTCCTGCTCTGTATCACGTCAGGAGAGTTTTACAGTCATCCAGGGTTATAGGAGGGTGAATGGGGTGTTTACTCTGGTAGACTATTCAAAGAAGACGACAGAAGCCATTACCGT
This sequence comes from Mallotus villosus, assembly GCA_903064625.1. Classification (NCBI taxonomy): domain Eukaryota; kingdom Metazoa; phylum Chordata; class Actinopteri; order Osmeriformes; family Salangidae; genus Mallotus; species Mallotus villosus. The sequence continues at coordinate 77,126 of CAEFZP010000748.1, forward strand.
GGCAGAGTTTATGTAAAAAACATACACAATATCTGCACATGTTGGAGTTCTGCATGACGTGCTGCTTTGTTGCACCACTGAAAGTAATGAATCCAAGTTACTTCAGTCCAGATTATGTATGTCTTTAAGGATTAAGCATTAACATTGAAACCTACTTACATGAGCATTAAATTCATGAATTACTGGGATAAAACAGTTTTAAAAAAGGAATGAGGCAAACAGAAAAAGTTGGAGAAGTCGTAAGAACAAGTTTTGAGTACCGCTCACTGCATGACCTCAAAAAAGTCTTAAATTACAGAGCTGTCTTGGGAAGATACCTAACCCTCAACCCCCTGTCCTCCTGTGTGGAGTTAGGCACTCGCTAGAGAGACAGCAGGCACCAGGTGTCTGACTCTGAATCTTGTGAAGGTCACAGTTCCGTTGCTAAGGCAAAGTGTAGAATCCGAGGCATCGTCATGTTGTCAGTAGCCAACCCCGGGGCCGCAGTACAAATCTCAACCCAATCAATTTAAACAGGCTCTCTGAGAGCACTTCATAATCTAAATTAATGCCCGCTAATTACGCCTAATGTTTCAAAATAAGCCATGTGTCTGGAGCGCAGCGGAAATGGCGATGTCACAGCGAGGGCTATTTTTAGAGTGACAGAGAAAGAGAAAAGTGAAAATGAACTTGATTTAATTATGGTCCGCTACTGCTCGGGGTTTCTAATTGAAATGTAAGGAAAGGCAGAGCCTCTGGTTCCTACCTCAGTTTGATATCGTTCTATCTTGGTCATAAAGATTAGAGGAGAGGACGGGAGAAGAAAGGAGATGAAAAAAGAGGAGAGGAGAGGAGAGAAGAGAGGGAGAGGACGGGAGAAGAAAGGAGATGAAAAAAGAGGAGAGGAGAGGAAAGAAGATGAAAAAAGAGGAGAGGAGAGGAAAGGGAGAGGAGAGGAGAAGAGAGGAGATGAAAACAAAGAGGAGAGGAGAGGAGAGAAGACAGGGTGAGGAGTGGTGAGGACAGGCGTGGATAGGAGAGGGATATTGCTTTCTAGACACCCTTATCTCACTTTGTTATGAAAAGAAATTCTTACTGTATACCCCTGTTGTTAAACTATCTTAGTGGGTAAAGGTTTGTGACTAGCATTTTTACTGATGATTAAATTAAATGGTTTTGTTACTATAGATTCTGCACATTTTTAAAAAAACGATGTCAAAAGCATAGTAATGAAAAAAGGATTAATTGTGCTCTAAGAAAGGAGAGACGAGACCATGGGTCCGTATTCTTTTCCAATTACACTTCTTTTTCATTTTTTTGCTTTCATTTTTCTTTCTTTTCTTTTTCCTTCCACAGAGAAGGTACAAATGACACGGAGGCTCTGCGGTAGCCCTCTGTTCTGCGTCCTCCTGTCTGTTTCCTGGGCGGAGGATGTGGGGGAAGCACATTTATTTCTCATGGCTTTAAGAGCTATAATCTCATCCATCTCTGTGACACGCTTCATTATGAGGGAACCCAGTGATGCACAGCACCTCTCATTAGGCTTGGAACACAGCCCTAGCCACAGCCAGGAACCTGTACTCTCTCTCTTTTTCTCTCTCTCTCTCTCTCCTCTCTCTCTCTCTCTCTCTCTCTCACACACACACACATTACAGTACACACGTTCATGCACTCGAACAGAAGTGCATGGGAGTCAAAATACACACATACACACACACACAAGCACACACACGCACACACACGCACAGACAAAACACACGCACACACAAAACAAGATGATATTGACATCGCTCCCTGCTTGCGGCGACTAATTGGATAGTCGTTGCTGTGCTCAGGCAGGCCTTAGGGGGTCTGCGTAGCATTAACACGTTTGTCTCAGGCTCTAAACACTGGCCGGGGGGAGGAGGCCCGGGGGGAGGCCGGGGGGAGGCCGGGTGGAGCAAAGGCTGACCCGGAATGGCTTGCGTTAGCAGGGCCTAATTGGGTACTCACCGTTCTGCTCTCTCTGCGCCCCTGCAGCAAGCAGGTCCGGCTCGCCCAGGCTGATGTCGTTAAGGCGGCTGCCCAGGCACTCCACGCACAGCAGCTTACACCACTCCTCAGCATCCAGTTCTGCTCGCACGGGACAGGCAACACAGGGTTAAACCAATTGCAGGTATCTGTGTGTGTGTGTGTACTATACGGTTTCGCGCCGGCACGCCAGCAAACACACACTTAGACACACACACACACACACACACACACGTGTGCTCACATGAAAACACACAAATACAGACACTGAGGAACACGCACGTACAAACACACACACAATAAACACATAAATCAAACAAAGATCGCGGAAAAGAATCCCGAGTCTACAGGACGTGAGTACAGGTAACCAGAACTGTAGAAAAAATCTATGTGATTGATTCAGGTCTGATGAAAAGGGGCAGGCAGTTCATGAACACAAAACGGCAGATGAATGCTGAATTTCCTCTCTGTTTTCTTCTTTCGGTTCTCTCCATCTCCTCCCATTGCAGTGCAGTAGCCCTGGTACAACAACACAGTTGAAAGCTGATGGTATCAAAAAGCTCACGGCTGGAGATCAACCGACAAGACAATCAATAGCCTATTATCCAAATTGAAGGACGAGCCGGGTTTTTCTGTTAGAGAACATTTAATTGGAGAGATTTCTCTGTGAAAGAAATAATTAGCAGGACAGAATTCTGTCTCTAAGACGGTGAGAAGGAATCAGCAACCTATTAATCCAACTTGACTGTCTCAATAATCATTCCGTCAACCACTATGAAAAACCCCCAGGATTCAGACGTGACATTTGTATTAGGATTCAAATGTTTAATTGTCTACCGAACTCTCAAGTTACACAGCGGAAAGTTTGTGTGTGAATAGCAGTTTAAAAAAAAGAATATGTTTACTGTAAGAAATAAGATCTCCAATTGTTTTGTGTGAGTTTTGGTAAGAGTCGGTGAGGTATGAAATGAGGCGAGCGCTAGAGTTGTTTATCTGTGTGCAGCTCCTCCACCCTGGCCCCAACGGAATTCTGGGATATGTCACTGTGGCCACTGATGTGTACAGAGATGCATATGAAAGTGAAGGGATGCCACAGTGAGCTTGTGTGTGTGTGTGTTGCTCTATTTTAAGACACGCACGCACACACACACACACACACACACACACCCCACACACACACCCACACACACACCATTGCTCACTTCACTTCCATATGCATCTCTGTTTTCATTTGTGATGTCCCCAGAACTGGTGAAGGTATGTTTCCTCCCCAGACCTCTCTCCCTCAGACAATCCCTCGAACACACACACATACATACACACACACACATACACTTTTTGGGCCGCTGAGTGGAAAATCGTATAAACAAACACTTCATCAGTGAGGCAGTTTCTCTAGTGGATGGGATGATGCATGACAGGACTGGAGAGGGTGATTGCATGTGAGTGTGGGGGGTAGAGAGAGACAGAAAGAGAGAGAGAGAGACATAGAGAGAAAGAAAGAAAGTGAGAGAGAGGTGGAGAGAAAGAGAGAGGTGGAGAGAAAGAGAGACACATGAGAGAAGAGAGAGAGAGAGAGAGAGAGAGAGAGAGAGAGAGAGAGAGAGAGAGGCATACAGCCATACTTAGGGACTGTGGGAGGGCCAGAGAGGGGGGCAGGAAGTGAAGGACCCTGGAAGGTCAGCATGCTACATGTGGTGGACCCGGGATGGAGCAGACCTCCATATGGCTGGGGGAGAGAGGGGGAGGGGGTGGAACTGAGGCCAGGGAGGGTGTGTGTGGAGAGAAAGAGAGACAGGAGTTCACTGTCCTTCCAGTCTCGTGAGATGCTGTATATTTTAAGAGTATCAAACACTTGTCCTACTTTGTTAGAAACTTGAAAAACCAGGTGCCTGATTAAAGAAAGTTAACTTGTGTTAACTTGTGTTAACTAGTGTTAACAACAGTTTACTGAAATGTTTTAAAGTCCGTTTTGTAGTTTAGCATTACTCAGTCACAAAAAGGTTCTCTTTTAATTAAGACTAAACAAAGGTAATATTTTACAAATACAAGGCTTAAGGTGGGCTCCAAAGGCAGCCTGGCACATTGCAGACAGTTCAATGGTTATAGTTCAAAGGCAACAGCAATAATTACAGTGTGTAATTTGGCTTGAATCACATACTGTAGCTAATTAATTCTGTAGTACCTGCAATGGGAAAATCAATAATTCCAGTTATATCCCTCCTTCTTAATACAGCAGAAAATGAACAGAGTTGGATAAGCTCCAGTGCTCGCCGCTCTCTCGCTCTCTCTCTCTCTCTCTCTCTCTGCAACTCCCTCAAACTCCCTCCCTCAGTCTGTATCCTATACTTTTCTAACTGTCTCTCCCTCCCACTCCAGCAGATGAGCTTCAAGGTGATAAACAGGGTGCTCTTGCTTACCTGACTCACAGGCAAATGTCTTGGACGTCTCGTCGTAGAAGATGATTGCCACCGCATGCTTCTTAGTCTCTCTGGGCATCCTGGTGATGTTCCTAATGCTGTGAAGCTCTGTGATCTGAGAAAACACAGTCCAAACATGTAAGCAGCAGAAGGAAACACCTAGAAGAACATGCTGTCTAGACTGGCAGTCTCCTGTGTGCTATGGTCCAAATTAAAAGAATGAGTTAAGACAAAATGGTTTATTCATGAATGAAGTAAGTCCTTCATTAGTGAGACTACAACTTGGTGTTGGGCTTGTGGACGTACAAATGCTTCGTTACTGACGATTTTCTGGTATCAGAATGACCAGAACTATTTATTTTCAATAAACTTGAAACGTTTTTGTGTCGTGTTGTGTGTGAAAATAAAGTTTTCTTTGTATTTTCTTTTCGAAAGGTTGAATAATTATTTTCAAAAATAAAGTTCAGTTAAAAAGTTTCGAAAATACGTTTTTGAAAGAAAAGAAAATTGTAAAATACGAAAGTTCAACGTTTTTGTGTCAGTGTTGTGCGTGAAAAAATGTTTCCCCCCCCGAAAGGTTGAAAAACACTAGTCCGCACGAGCACCGTTTTTCGTCCGCACGCGTTACAGTTTCCGGTGTGTGGATACAGGCCCGTAGAGATTAACCCAGAGTTTTCCAGAGTTGATATCAAACAATAAAGACAAAGTATATTTAATTGTGCTTTCTTTGTTAGCTAGATAAGTGACGTGACGAAGTAGGTTAGATGGTCACACAGACCCCGCGAGCACGCTGCATTAGGTAGTTTAGCTAACTGTAGCGTAGCGTAGAAAAAATGAAATGCACATTCAAAAGCGGTGCCCAAAAGTGGCATTGAAAACAGAAACATTTCGGAATTAAATGCCAAACTTCCCCAAATTACAAGTCTTTTTCGACCAGCCGGTGAATGATGCACTCATCTGCCAGAAGAGACAGGTATTGTACTGCTAACATTACTGTACTGTACCACGTAGCTAACGTTATACTTTGACAGCTGTACTGCTCTAGTCTGTGTTGTGTTTAGCTAGCGTTAACAGCGAGCATCCTTTCAAGGGCCAGGAAAATTAGACTTCTTGTTCCTTTATTGACTTCCTATCAAGCTGACAATTGAAATTTGGTTTTTTGTGATTGAATACATTTCCCTCACAAGACAAGCTTGAGTTTTGATATCTTGCATTTATTATACGGCTCTTCAGAATGTTCCCAAAAGCTCAGTTGATCGCGTCGCGTCCTGTTCGTCCCGTCGGGATTTGTGTTACATTTGTATTTGAATTAGGGGGGGGCTGGGGCTTATTCTGCGGGGGGGGCCTCATGTGTTTCCTTTACGGGCCTGTGTGGATAGCATTACCTACAGCTTCATTGCCTTCATCCAAGACACAGAGCGGAGAGCATCTTTGATCATGCGATCATGTGGTTCATGTAGGCCTAGCTCTCGATACCCGTCAACCAGTTGGAATGGTTTTCAATGGCACAGATAGCAGTAGTTTTAGTTTTAGATTTACAGCAGCTTTCGGTAAAGTAACACCATTAGGTTACTGGTGAGTTGTATTGTAAACATGCCTGCTACTGTTTTATTATCCACATGTAGCCTATTCATATTATGTTGTAGGCCTAACACTAGGCGGTAATATAGGCCCTAGTAAAGCAGAGCAGAGTTTCACTTGAAGAACGGTACATTTAGGCCTAACATGTTTTGGTAAATGGTGTCCCGGAGAGTTCAGTTCCCCCTGATTTCCCCCGAAATCATCTCGTTTTCTCCTGATGCTTGGATGAGTTGAATGTGATATAATTGCGTGTGTTATCTTACAGCGTATTCTACTTCTATTCCATGAGCATAAGGTAATAGTCAATGTGAAGTACCCTGTACACTGCTGTGCAGGGGGGGTACGCTGCTCTAACACACTAATGAGGAACAAATTGCAGCTCACAAAATACAGTATGTATTATCTTTATAGTAGATCTGTGAAGTCTCTTCAAGGAATCCAAAATCTCCCCTCACTTCAACATTGAAACCGTTCGTTGACATTTGTAACTACAACTACACCTCAGCTCAATAGTGAAGAATGCCATCAAACGCATCTAAATCATTTTACAGCAGAAGTGATTGGTTATATATAAAAAAGAGAAGATTACAATTCATTAAATATCGTCTGCATTCATTGGTCATTTAATTCCACAATGTGCTCTGTGTTCAGTGCCAGAGATAAGAACCATTACAATATTGTAGTCTCAGCTTCCAGCAGTAGGCACCATGCCAGCGATTGGGAACGAATGACGTGGGCTGTGAGCCCATACAGATAGTATAACCTTCATGTTAAAGCCTCAAGCTATGACTGAACAACACATGTATGAACAATACATTTTTCTATATTCTATATTATAACTAATATTAACCATTTAAAATAAGCAACTGTGGTTTAGAGGGAGTTAGTCGACAGGGGATATAATTCTGAGACAAGTTATTATTTTGGTTTGGCTATCGCTTTATCCTGAGAATCCTACTGATACCATCAGAATGTTTTTGATGTATGGAGTGGATGTGGTGAAAGAGATAACGCAATTCAAACAGACAACTACCAGCAGAGACCAAATCAGCAGAGAGGGGATATGTGTATTCACTCACACACATCTCATAAACGAATGAGATAGGAGAGTGTGTGTGTGTGTATGAGAAAGCAATATTTGAGCATTGTTTCAGCCTGCAGGGCTAGGATTGTTGCATAGCAAATCACTCGTGATGTCCTCCCCTTCTCGACCCCTGTTCTTTCCCCCACTTATCCCCAAACACCCAGTTACTACTCCACAGTTTGCTCGTTAAGTCGTATGCACTGCATGCTCGTATCTGTTCACTTGAACACAACGTCTTCTGTCTGTGGCCTCCTTGTAGAGAAATCTTCAAAAGGCAGAGAAAGAGACCAGAGAGAGGCACCCAGATAGAGGCAGACACAAATCAATGATTTCTCTGACCATTTGAGTCCTGTTCAAAAAATATTCAGGAAACATTCAGGCATGAAAAGAAGTACACAACCACACATCAGACCACAAGAACAAATGTAGCCCGTTCTGTTGTTTTACGGAATCAGGAGGGTGGCTTGTGATTCCTCTCCAGTTTGGTTGTTTGAACAAACTCCCTGTGTCAGACGGAACCTTGTCTGATCTCTGGAGCCAGGCATTACCAGGTGCACTGGTGCATGTGTGTAGTCATCGCTCACTCCTCTGCTGTGTGCAGAGGTCCCTGGAGGGGCTTACCACACCTTGGGACCCTCTCTCTGACAGCATGATGCAGTGCAAGAGACGAATTTCCCTCACAACGTTACTGGAGATGGATTGTTTAGGTCTGAGACCCTAACCTAAATGTTATCAAGGGGTTTCATGGAGAGCAGAGGAAAATCAGGATTCCAGTGTGAAGTTTTCCGTCCGTGTCTCGGTCTCACCCACCGCGTGTCTCACCCACCGCCTGTCTCACCCACCGCGCGTCTCACCCACTGAGTCTTGTCTCACCCACTGCGTCGTGTTTCACCCACTGCATGTCTCACCCACTGTACCACACTGTAAGATGAGGCTGTGCGACGTGGTCACGGAAAGCCTGACTTGTAATTACGGGAGTATTCCACAGCCTGTTATGGGACATTAAGGGCTCTCGCACAATGAAGTCACATCAAAAACCTGTCAAGAGTGGCTATCTAAGACTCCATCTTCCCTCATTACACCAGTACGCTTCTCGCAGTGTAACTCATATAAGATAATCTGCCTCTGCCTTGATAATGAGCCCTAATTGGGGTATTTTCAAAGGACTTAAGAAGCGGGGAGAGAGATATTATATTCAGGATTATCCTCCTCAAAAGGAGAAAAGGCCCCAGAGGAATGAGATAAAGTAGCAAATGTCTTCTAATGGATTCTTAACTGTATTATCTGTGTCCAACGTGCAGCACTTTCATATAAGGACAAAAGAGAAAGGATATTTTAACTTCTGTGTAATATAATTATCCGGTAACACAAGAGGTTTTCAAAAATAACAAAAGCATCAAGAATAAAGAGGTTTTTGAATCATTTTTACATAATCAAAGTGAAGGGTGAGACTGTATTGTGATGGCTGGACACCTACCGATGACATGGTCAGATAGTTCAGAGACCTGCATTGGGGCCATCTTTTTAAGGAGTAGCGTCACAAATACGTGATCGTTAGAAAGCGGGCCCCACAGAGTACCGTCACACGTGTGATTCTGAACATTCCAACCGACTATTTTCCTATAGTCAAAAACTATATGACAAACGCTATAGTATGGCTTCAAAATTTACAATTAGGAGGCTAACAAGTAACATTAGCAGGTAGTAGCATAGCTAGGAGTATTATGCTAGGTTGCTAGGTAACGGAAGCCAACTAAAGCTAGCTAGCTTCCGTTTTGCAAAAATAACTCACTGGTGGAAGCGTCGGAAATATTTAGAACTCACTCGTTAACAGGTTAAATCAAGCTCCTTGTCACAGGTGTCATGATGTCATACCGTATCATTCTGACAAACAATGGAGTGAACGGAGTATAGAAAACCATGCTTGAGTGATTGACTGCATATGAGAGTAAAAGAGAACTTGAGTTAAGGAGACATGGTGTTTACCTTGTGAAAACTCCTGAAGTAGGCTGCTTTCTCGTCTGGATACTTCTCTAACCGCTTGGGTCCTTTACTGGAAGCCTTCTTGAACACCAGCCAGCATCTCCTGAAGATCTGCACACACAGAAGAATCATTCAGCCGCATAAATCACAAGCCCTAATCATTCAAATCAGACAATGCAGACTCCCAAACCTGAAACAACAAGCTCAAATCACCTTTCTGTAGAACACCAAAACACAATATTAGTATTAATATGTTAGACCTCTCAGATATCAGAACCAACCAACATGAAGGCAATCAGAAAACAGAACTAATCTAGGGACATCATCTTCGACAGAACACAAAAACAATGACCTTCAATGCTGTCAGAAGCGAACATTTACAATGCGATCCATTTTCTTTGAAACCCTAACATCATTTTGACATGAACATCATCCTCATCAGAACACTATAATCATTAACATCATCCTCATCAGAACACTATAATCATTAACATCATCCTTATTCGAACACTATAATCATTAACATAATTCTCATCAGAACACTATAATCATTAACATTAATCCTTATCAGAACCCTATAATCATCAAACTCTATCCTCATTCGAACACCATAATAATTAACACTATCCTCATTTGAACACTATAATAATTAACACTATCCTCATTCGAACACTATAATAATTAACACTATCCTTATTCGAACACTATAATTATTAACATCATCCTCATCAGAAGCCTACAGGTAGAGATGTTAGTGGTGATAGTATCAGTATAGTGTAGTCTCTGTCTTTCCCTGGTGCTTAGACATCCATCATCTAGTCTGGCTGTGTGTTCATCTTGGCTACCATGTTGAAATTAGTCAGGGTACAATGCATAGACAAAAACAACCAGTGCAATACCATAGGTACCAAATAGACTTAATTTATCATTTAAATGCACTTTGCAAACGACACATTTCAACTATTTCAAGCAACATTCGGATGGACAATTAAGCAGAAGAGCAAAAGTATCAATTCAGAGAATTGGAAAGTGGCAGAGAACAAGAACAAATGGGATGAATTGAAATGCTTTCTCCTTTTTAAATGCTCTGTTCTTCAAATGGTTATTTGGTTTATCTATTGCACCGAGCTCATTGAAATGTTCATCCATGCATCACTAGATTAATAGCTCACCGAATAAACAAACACTTTCCTTGTGCTCAATTGAAACCCAACACAGTTTGAGCGGTGTCATCTATTTAGTGGCCAGGAGTGTTGATGCAAAGATAGGTCAGCAAATGCTGACAAGCATTGAGCCTGCAAATTGAACCAACTGAACCATAAGTAACTTTGGTTTCAACAAAATGGTATGTTAGCCATTTCATCCTGGCTGGACTGGCACACTGGAAACACATTGGAATTATTTCTGGATTGCTTCTCAGCAGGGCGTTGATAGTCATTTTCTTGCACCTGGATTTCTCTAAGGTGTAGCAGCTTACTGAGTATTGATTGGAGGACCAAGATCTGGTCCATTCTCGTCGGCAGGGTCTTAGGGCTGTTGATACACACGCGTGCGCACACACACACACACACACACACACACACACACACACACACACACACACACACAGACGAGCTCTGTGTGCCAAGGGGCCACCTCAAGGTCAGAGAATGAAAAGAGACACACGCACTTAGATTCAAGAACGCTCTTTAACAATCTCTACACAAAGTTGTCTCCCACGTACACATACGCAAAAACACTCGCACACATCGACAACCTGTCAGCAATGGCAGAATATTTTGTCATGGTAACCTATCATACAGGCTTTCGCTAGAGAAAATTGCCTGAAAAAGACTGTCGATCACAGCATTTTCATGTTTTCTATATCTATGATGAGCAATGTGTCCCTTCCCTTGTATACCTAGGCGCTATCTTTCCACCTACATTATTATAATACCTCGATGGCACCTGAAAATAGCAGGCAACCGGAAAATGAACCGCCCCCACTAATAGTGAATGTCAGCCCATAAGCAGACAATTGCGCTATGCTGCATGGTGCTGTGAAGGCAATCGCCGAACATCTTATTAGCCCTGTGTTATCACGGCCAGATCTTAGTGACGATCCCTTTATTTCCTCTTATCGGACAGCTGATAATAATCTGCGTGATGTAGGATTATCCCTGTCTGTATAGTGCGGGGGAGCATGGAAGTGGGATTAGCTTGTTTGCTCAGCTGATGTACTTCACAAAAAAGGAAAACGAATGACCTGAACTGGGCACTCTCGGTTAATTGACTGCAGTGGGTTTCCAGGGTCCTTATCTATCTGCCTTGGTAGGCCCCCCGGTCCTGTTGACGGCAAGGCCCATTATACTCTGCAAACAAAACAGAGAGGCACACACAGCGGAGAGGAGCTGGGAGAAATCTGCTCCTTGCCTTCCTGTGGAAACACAAGTTGGAACAAAGCAGCCACTGCTTCAAGGACCTCTCGTTTCCTCTCAGGACTAAGTTTTGTAAATGCAAACAACGGTAAACAAAAATCCAGAGGGAAATGCAGCAATAGGTGAGGTCACGGATGTCATCGGAGTCTGTACTGATTATATTCAACACAACTCCTATCTGAGCTCAACAAACAAAGAAACCCTGAATTAACTGTTGCTTCAAATCCACTATGGGGAGAGAAGAGTAATTCACTCAGAATGTGCACAGATTAAGTAATTATCAAAGTACAAAGGAAAGCTTGCAGAGGTAGCTTCTGCATAATAAGAACAAAAGGCTATGAATGGGAAGGCTTAATTTTGTCTGTTCCACAGTTGTCAAACGCTTTTGTCAGTGAGGTCCTATCCTCTGTATTCTAGAGGGTTTTATTCAGAGACACTCTCACACTGATTTTAATTACACCAAGGTGAATGAAACTCCACTGCTGCTGTGTGACTCATCTGCATGCCGGAACATTCTTGTGAGTGTTGCTCGGCGCCGAACAAAAAGAGGTTAGTTCCCAGTAAGACACAATAATTATCAAGACAGAGCTGGTGAAAATATAATCAGCGTAATCTGCTTTGCGCTGTCATCTGATTACCATCGTGTAACAGCACCAGCCTGTTCCTCCCCTCTTATATCACATGTTATGCACAAACAGAAACGAGCTGTGTCACTTCATAGTATCATAGATATTCCAAAACTGACACGATTAAATAAAAATAAATAAAAAAACATTCTTGTTTAAGCCCCTCTGTTGGCTGACGTACGTCACATGCAACTAAGCACTGCTGATGTCGTTGTGCTCTTTCATAACTATACCAACGTACTTCCAAAAACATTCAACATAGATTCCCAATGCGCCAGCATTTAAAGGACTGTACGCAATCAGTGTGTGCTTTATTTGACCAGCTTCTCAACAGGGTTCAGGGGCTAAAGACGGACAGTGCCTCTCTCTCCCAGCTCTGATTGCATGTTGACATCTGAATGTCTGATTAACAACTGGAAGGCCTGTAATTGTGAGACAGACTGCAGACTCGTAGGCTGGCCTGACGTTTCCAATCACCACCCTCTTCACTGCTCCTTACAAAGACAGGTCAAACATGACATCCATATTTGACTGCAGCTTTCGTTTTTAACACGTTTAAATGGAATCTATTCATACAAACACAGGATTTCCTCTATGGAGAATAAGGATTTATTTCTCGGGCGTTCTGAGCCTAGGGGAAACTAGTCTAGTCGCAAAGCATTCATCATTATGTATTCATAGAAATGGTCAGGGCTACCACTTATAGCTTCAAAATAATCAATTGAATCCTTAAATTTGAACAAATCCTTATAAAAAATCCCCCTGAAACAGAACTTTATACCACTGTGTTGTGTTGATTGTGTTCTTTGGGACGTGTGTGTATGTGTATGTGTGTGTGTGTGTGTGTGTGTATGTGTATGTGTGTGTGTGTGCCTCCGTGTTCTCCTGAGAACAGCATGTGCTATGAGATGTGAAAATCACGTTTGCACAGGAGCATTCGTGGGTGGGTTTGCATGTTTTTTTTCTTCAGCCAACAGGAAGACAAACAAACTAACACCAGCCAGCTGTGTGGGATTGAGGGAGTTTTTTTCTCACCTTTAAGATAGTCTCTGTGTGTGTTTGTGTGTGTGTGTGTGTGTTGTGTGTGTGTGTGTGGGCGGGGGGGGGGTACCTGAGACGGCAGCTGCCCGGGCTAAGTGTTAGCTCATTAGCGCTTCAAAATTCACCAGGGGACATAGTCATGAGTGATAGAGATGTAGACGGTAAAAAGAGAAGGAATCTATCAAAAAAGGTTACAGTGGTAACAAAACATGTACTTAAATAATGCCTTTGACTACAACTATACATTTACATGTTTAAATGACGGTAAAAAAAAAGAACACTCACATCAACCATTCATTTTCTAAAGTGACTCCATACGCAGAGTCCATTCACTTCGCAGAATTATGTCATTTCTGGTTTACGGAAGACATGCCTAGTCTTTTAATAAAATATAGGGCTTCCTCCCTCGCCATGATATTAGTCACCATTTGAATTAGCATAAGTAACCATCAAAAGACATGAAAATGATTCCAAATGACAGGTTGCTTTGGGTAACTGACTAATCAGAACGGATAAAAATAGCCAGAGCTCTCCGAAGTGGGGGACAGTATTCAATATTGAAATACAATCCGAGTGTTTCTGTAGGATGTGCTTACATTCATCACATCTCAGTTGTGGTTCTGTCCACTAGCTGTCTTAGAGAAACACTGTTGACGTTTTATACTTCAAAGCTAATAAACATACTCAGTATTGAGACAATTATGTAAAATGACTTGGTGACAGTCTGCTGGGTTCTGCTACATGAATACTGTTCGACCACACGTCCAAGACAGGAGCTCAATATAGCACAGGAGGAAAGGATAGCACTGTTTGAATGTTGTGTGTATGATAATCACTGTTCAATTACCATCATATGTGTGGGTAAATATGTAATGAATAGCAAGCTGGGAGGCCTGTGTCTGTACCTGTGTATGTGTTTTGTGTGTGCGTGCCTTTGTGCGAGTGTGTGTGTTTGTGGAAAGTGTAGTTACATGGTGTGAGTTCTCTACCTATCAGGAGTGCTCACTGTTCCCGTGGTGATAATGACTGTTGATGGACTATGACAGACCCGAACCTGCAATATCAGCTGCTGGTGCCGGCAATCAATTCCAGCCAGTGTCACGGTGTCCATCTTCATAATTTGATTTGTTATCCCGTCAGCCAGTTGGTACAGCAATCATAGCAGTGATCCCACCCCACCCCACCCTCTTAGGACACATTTTTACATTCCCCCAGTAAATGTGATGACTAAGGGGTTTTGACTTAATTGCACCCTGCTTCCTCGTCTCTCTCTCTCTCCCCTTCCCTGTACACCTCCACCTTTTTCTCCCTTCCCTCCCTGGGGTCCCTCTCTTCAAACACACCCTTCTCAGCCCCCAAAATGTTTGGACATCCCATAATTTTGTAATTCGCCCCCGACTACAGCTGTTGGCGGGGTAGTGAGCCAGCCGCGTCCTAGTTAATCATAGATTACTTTATCTGGGCCATTCCAAATCCTCATGTGGAATGCAGTGCTACCTCAGCGGCAAGTCCTTGCAGCATTCCTCTCTCTCTCTCCTTTTCACGCTCTCCTTCTCACCCTCTTCTTCTTGCTCTCTCTCTCCTTATCCTTCTTTCTGTTCCACTCTCTCACCATCCCTCTCTTTTTCTTGATCTCTTTTCCTCCTTTTCCTCTCCCTTCTTCCAGCAGTTCCTCTCATTTCCCCTTCCTCTCCTCCACCCCCAATCTCTCTCTCTCTTTCACTATGCATGGATAGAGAGATCCTCATCAAACATTCATGGGCCAAACTAGTCCAGGAATGTAACACCAAAGATCTGAAATGGTAGCCCCACGGTTCGTTAAGGGAGAGCGGACCGGGTCCTGTGTTAACGCCTGAACGCCCTGCCCTGTCTCACCTGTCAGAGTCACTGTATGTACCTGCTACTGTATCGGTAAAAAGTGGGATGCATTGCCGCTCACTCACTTCTAGCTGATGTCAAAGGATGCGATGTGTGAAGGTGACAGCTGTGTCTCACCTCAGGCACAACCACGATGTAGCAAGCATAACACCGGCAACACAGCTGCTATTCATGGCAGTGAGAGAAACTACTGTGAAAAGGATGAAGAGTGACAATGAGAGAGGGAGAGAGACAGGGAGAGAGATAGAGGGGGTGGGAGAGAGAGAGGGGAGAGAGAGAGAGAGAGAGAGAGGAAGAGAGAGAGAAAGAGAAGAGAGAGAAGAGAAAGAGAGGAGAGAGAGGAGAGAGAGAGAGAGACAGACAGAGACAGGGAGAGAGATAGAGAGAGAGAGAGGGTGGGGGAGAGGGGGAGAGGGGAGAGAGAGAGTGAATAGAGTGAAATAGAGGGAGAGAGAGAAACGGGAAACAGAAAGAAAAAGAGGTAGAAAGTAAGAAGCAGCAGCTGTCTAGAACAGGCTGCATCAGAAGTCTGGCACAAGCATCTCCTGCAGTTGGCACTCTTGCTTCACATTAAGCATCATGATAAATTATGCTTTTAAATAGGCCTTATAGTCAGAGGGCAGTGAATAGATTTTAACACTGAACTTAACAGCACATGGAATCCAAGGCCTCTGTAGCCTAAAGGGATCCATCTTTCCCTCACCCCTTGTTGACACAAAACTTCATCCAAAGCTTTATGCTGATTGGATTGACACGTACAGTAAACTATGGGCCTAGCCACACAAAACAGCCTCAGCTCTCATGCAAATATTATTGTGGGAGAAAGCGTTCCCCCGGGTTTTCTTGTTACCATGTCAGCAGGGGATATTTGACCTATGTTGAGCACCGTAGGCTAAAGCAGGGAACATTAGTTAAAATGTCAAACACATCGCAGATCTGCGAATACAGCCATGACACCCAAAAAAAGCATACTTAAGCACAGGACAAAAATAGCTGCAAAATTATTCTGAAGGAGATGTAGGTCAATATTGAAGTTTCTCCCTCTCAGGTGTGCCGGAGTGGGGAAGGGATGTTTTGGTGTACGGCTCGTCATATCGCTGCTGTCGGCTCCAACCTCAGCCCTGCAGGACTCTGCGAGCCTGGCTGTCACAAAATACATGATTGATGGCCAGGGTTCTCTCACGGAGGAAGCATGGACTAGAGTTTGACATTAAAGTCGGGGGAAAGACGGAACAAAGGGCGAGTAGCACACCATGATCCTGGCGACATTTTCCTATGACACTGTATTTTACTGTAGAATTCCATACAGTTTAATGCTACTCCTGGTTTTGGGTTTAATGGTTGCCATTTTATGACTGTAGATATAGGCTACTGGTGATAAATATATATTTCCTTATTGGACCAATGATTCCAATTAGGATGAACAAAGTTAGCTGGAGTGCTACTGGCCATAAGAATGTCTGTCCTGATATAGATACAATACAAATACTTGTAGGCCTACAGTGGAAGGATTTTGCTCTCAGTCATCATTATGACAATTGCCTGCTCTTTAAAGCGTCTCTTATCCAAGCCTCTCAGCATTACAGCTTTCGTCAGCAGTCCTTGGTAGAGAGAGAGAGAGCAATTTCCATTTAATCTATCTACAAGGATGAAGCGCTGTGTTCACGGACAATAACACGCAGACAAAAAGGGGATTTGACTATGCAAGAATAACCTGTCTGACAGTGTGCACAGCTCCAGCACTGACACAGACAAACAAAACGCTACAGGCCAAATCATCTACTTTAGAAGATTGTCCGTTCTTTCCTATTCCAGAGTATTGACCAACTGACAAGCATGCACTCAGAACCTGTAGAGGAGGCAGCCGAGGCTAAATATACTTCCTCCTGTCCCCATCCTCAAAGGTCTCGCATCTAAACTGCGCAATGAAGGTGGTTTCTCTTTCTAAAATCATAACGTTGCACTTGCAGTGCTTTTTAGCATCGCTAGAGTCTCTTCTTTAACCAAAGACAAATTAGCATGTGAGCTACACAGGTGTGTTTTGGTTGTTCAGGGACTATAGGCCGCCTCAGAAGGGACCCATCAAGGCCTCAAAGGAAGCGGAGGGGCCGATAATAAGGGATGAAAGGGACCTTCACAGAGAACATTGCAATCCAGATACACCACTTGACTACTTTAATTAACATTAGCTGACCACTTCATTATCATATAAATATACATTTTGATCTGAAGGTTGAGCGGTTGGGAGAATAATAAAATGTCATAATAAAAACAAGATGTTTTGAGGACACTTTGTGGAACATTGCTTTATTGGAATATCATCAGAGACTCAGAGTAGTAAATCTCATGCGATGATTCAAATCCTCCCTGAGGATTAATTCTGAAGAGGTACTCTACTGATGTTTGGGCTACTTCTCTGGTGCATTTAGCTGGTAAGCCCAGGCTGTGCCTGAAGCGTATCTCTCTTCATCCTAAAGCAGATACCCATGTCTGCTGGAACTAACTAGATTCAGCCACAAGCTCTCATTTAGACGGCAAATCAAATTATACACTGTGGAGTAAACACATGTGCACAGGGGGAAAACACATTGTAGCATTTTAATGTCAAAGGAGGTGTAGAAATGGAGTTTGTCATATTATTTTTGTCTCATTCCCTCTCAGAGAACAAACTCCGTTGGAATAAGAGGCTTGTGATTCAGTGTCACTGTATGCCTCAGCATGAAGTCATTGAGGAATGCAATTATCACTTTGCCTAACAGACTATTCACAAGAACGAGATGGAACAACTCTGCAATAAAAGAAGGCAAAAAAGTGGAATTTTCTGTGGTACAAAAACAGCCTTTCGCTGTATAGATATAATCAGGTTAGTGTAGGCTACAATACCTGGTGCAACGCAAGCTCCGAACAGCCCTTGATCAAGTTAGCTAAACACTACGTCCATACTAAACTGATTTCCACAATACTTAATTCACATGAATTCCATATTGCACATAACACACGTTTTTCAATACAGAATGTGTCACGGCCACAGCCGTGCCCCCCCGGTTTTTGGTTTTGCCCTGCCCTAGTGTTTCCCTGTCTTATTGTCTTCACCTGTGTCTCGTTGAGTTCTCGTTAGTTTCATTGTGTCCACCTGTGTCTCGTTTGTTTATGTGTATTTAGGTTCCTGTTTTGTGTCCAGTCTTTGTCTTAGCATGACCCTTTGTCGCTGCGTGTTACCATGTCTGTGTCCCAGTTTTCAAGTATTAAACCCTTTTGTTCAACTCTGTCTGCCGACTCCCCTGCATTTGGGTCCCACCTCACGTCGTGACAGAACGTTGTCCAGTAACCTCATGTTTGCCATGCATTATACATCTGAGGAAGTCATTATCTTCTCCATTATGAGTCATGAAATATTTTTTGGTGGCACTGCCAAGGTTGGTATTGTACTCCATTTACTATATCCCTTGGCAGACCTTATTCAAAATTCACTCCTCAAACAATAACTCTTGAGGAAATATTAAAAGCTGTCTACTATAAAGTGGATGGTCTTCCAGTACGACTGCTCAGCTCATTAGAAGACAGTGCATCTTATAAGAGCAGGCAGCACGTTGCCCTGAGTTGTTTTGCTACAGTATCTATTCTACTCAGTTGGACAGGTACCTAGACTGTCACAACTGGTTCTAGGAAAAAAAGAAACTGTCACCTTCTTACTATTAAAACAAGCCTCCAGAGAGATACAGACAGACGGACAGACAGACAGAGAAATACAGAGAGACAGATGGAGAGATAGACTAACTCTAAGTCATTTTCCGATTGGAATAATAACTGTAACCACAATTTGTCAGACTTAGAATTATAGTATGTACGGTATCCCAGGAGGGGTGCAACTTAAACGTACCACCAAACCCTCCATAAAAGATTACAATTCTCTCAGAGCCAGAGTGGCGGCCAGTTCAAAGCTGTAACCAGCTGTATGATTAGATTGCTGAGGACCTGCATTTTCAGTTTGGACAAAGGTTCACCCTGAACCTGGTTGTTTATTTGATTTGAGTGTTTTCTGACTGTGGCAGGAAAGGGGCATTTGATTGGTAGATTTGTGAAAACATTTAAAACAGCACCTGATGTGCCCTTCCTCTGCATCACTTCCTGTCTACTCTATTGTACCTGTGTGCAAGTCTACTTACTGTCCTACTGGCTACAGCAAGTTATGCCAATTACATTCTAAATTGTGTAAAGGAAAGAGGGCGAGTGAGGAGAGAATAATATGATTATTTATTACGATGCGATTCTAATAAATAGTAAACATATTGCTTCCTGATAAAAGCAGAATTTTCGGCCACTATGGTACTTGATTGTTTACCCAGAAAATACAAAACTTTCCTACTGGCAGTCTAACCAGCACAAACACACACACGCACACTCACACCATGACAAGGTGGATCGGAGCCTAGAGGAATGGTCTGAAGACTAACGGATGGAGAGAGGACAGAAGGATAGAGCAGAGGTGTTAATGGAGCCATGATGGCTTCCTTCAGGCTCTAGATTTTATGGGAGAATCTCAAGTGTGGCCACAAAAGATATAATAATACCGCAGAGAGTCATAAAAAATGTATTTTTGAAACATGAAATTGTCATCTGAAGTTGGATCTAGACAGGATTCAGAAGGGAATGGGAGATTCAAACTATGGAAATAACTCTCTATAAGTCAACAAAGAGTCAAAAACAGGGGGTAAAGAGTAAAAAAATGTCAAAATATTGTAATTTTGGAAAACATCCCTAAAGTGCATCCTTAAACATCCTTAAAGTGATAACCAAAACTGTACAGTGTGTAAATCTATTAGTGTGTTTGTGTAAATCTATCAGTGTGTTTCTTGGTTGGTCAGTCGGTTGGTTTGGTCAGTCTCCGGTTCACCAATCACCTCCCTTTGAACTTCATTCTTATTTAGTGGTCGGAAGAGATTTGATCATGTCCATTTGAGATGAATGAAAATGTGCTGGCTCCCAGCAAATCCAGAGCATGAAAGTGGCAGCCGAGGTAACAGGATGTATCAATGCAAAATGATTAATGTCACAACACGTTCGTCTTGGGTAAGTAGGTAAAGGGTTGGGGGGTTAGAGCGAGAGTGTGCGTGTGTGTGTGTGTGTGTGGAGGGAGGGTTTGCGAGGTCAGCGTGTCTGCCTGGTGGGATTGGGGAGATTAAATGGCATGGTGATGTGGAGGTTGTCCTGTCTGTCCTGCTGCTGAGCTCTGCCTTCTCCCCTCCGTGTGGATTAGGGATCCCTGCACTTTACAAAGCAGCTCATCAGAACACACAGGCTCAACACAAAGCTGCAGCGTGGAGCTTGATGTTACGCGTCGTCAGAGGATTTCAGAGAGGGAGAGAGGGAAAAGGCAGCGAGAGAGTGAGAGAGAAAGAGATGCAGAGAGAGGGAGAGAGGGAGAGAGAGATGCAGAGATAGAGTGAGTGTGTGAGTGAGAGAGAAAGAGATGCAGAGAGAGAGAGAGAGAGAGAGAGAGAGAAATAGATAGAGAGGAGCAAGAGAATGAGAGAGAGATAAAAAGAGAGAGGGAGCGAGCGAGCGAGTGAGGGAGAGAGAGAGAGAGAGTGAATGAAAGGGGGAGAGAGAGAAAGAGAGAGTCCTCTGGCATTATGAAAGAGGCAGAGAGAAAGAGTGTAATGACACACACAATGGTGTATTGTGAGTTCCGGTCCTACTATGGAGCACATTACTTAATCAATTCGGCCTTAGACATTGCTAACTGCTAATAGCAACATTTGTCCCTGTTCTGAGTAAAAAGCTTTTTTGATAATTAAGAACAGCGGGGATCAATGATGTGAAATGTTCAAGTGAGGTTGGGGCAAAGATTTATTTATGAAAGAAGCTGTATAATAGTGGCACATTTTTCACTGTGAATAACGTTTCCGCTGTTGTTCCCATATCCTGTGAGATGCAATTCATCAGAGCCAATAAGAGCCAGCGATTTGTCTTCTGGCCGTTGTCTGATAGCAACTGATGAAAGTGAAAACGAATGGCCCAACAAACTGCACACAACCTCGCATATTTGTGAATTAATCCACTCAGTTCAACAACATCGATCAGGAACACAACAGGAAGTAGGCTACAGAACTTTCAGTCAGAGCATCCCACAGTCCAGACGCCTCTGTGATGATACCTACCAACAAGACAGACTATTAAAGGAGGATCATGAATATGCCAGCAATGTCCTAAAACATACACAAGCGTCTCATAATTCATCCCCTTCTGAGTGCTGATGGCTTATTTTAGTGATTAGTGCCACCACTTTTTTCGGCCCTCTCTGCGAGCACACACACTCACACTCACGCCCTCTCTGTTGGGTCTCTGTCTCTCCTTTCAGAGATTTTAATAAAATGGAGTCTCTGTTGACGACTCCGACTCCCCCTGCGTGGTCCTACGGCCAGAGCAGTAGGAGGATCTCCTGACGCCCTCTATTCAGGCAGGCCTGTCAGCGCTAACTGTGCGAGCCCACAAGGGGCCAGATCCTATCTTAAATGGCTGGGCCATCCTTCACAATAGAGACATTGTTCTGCACTTCTTCCCTGCTCTTCTGTGGGCCGCAGTGCTGCGCGTCAACAACAGTGAGTGTAGCCACAATATGACAATACATATTCCTCATGTACAGTCCAGTGATCCCCAACACAAACCTCCCCTTGTGAGTCACAGGCCCCAACCCACCCACACACACCCCCACCCCACCCCAGAGAACACAAAAGGAGAACGGTTAGGCGAGTTAATAAGAATGGAGGGTGGGAGAGAGTCAGTAAAAGAGGGAGAAAGGGAGAGAAGATAAAGAGGTGGGAAGGGGTAAGGCAAACCACCTAGAACAGATGGACCCTCCCGGTTCTCCTGAAGTTAACGTTCTATTCAGATGCTACAGTTTGACCGATGTGGATAGTCTAAGCCACAGTGCAACATGAAGGAAGTTGGGCAAAGTACGTTTATCAGAATTGACTCAACTGACATTACCACACACAATCACCAAGCGTCCAGAAATGAGGTCAGATTAAATAGAATGTCGCCGTCGCTGTCTCGCCACCATTCTCTCGCTTCCTTTCACTCCAGTTCTCCAGTTAGGAACTTTCCCAGTGCACAGTAAACCTTTCCCAGAGCATTTGTGTCAACAGACGCAAGTAGGAGGCGTTGTCAGTCTGACTTGCAGGACGCCGGAGTCGAACGGACCTCCCCGTGCATTAGAGCTGCCGCACCATGAAATTTGTGGAGTAAATATATTCACCGCCTGACCTTTTCAATTTACTGCAACCACCTCAAACTGTGAAACACGGACCTGGACTCAGACTGACACACAAATTACTCAAAGGTCATGTTATGCCTCTTTTCAAGACAGTCCACCCCTTCCTCCGATAATATCTGCCATTCCTCACAGAGACCGACAGGAAAAGGGGACAATGGCAATATCCTCTGCCACCGAACCTATTCCTCACACTGCACTAGATCTATCTTTTTCATTACATCCGTGTGTCTCACCACAGTTTTATCATATTCTCTCCTGTCGGCCCACTCTCTATGCTTTGTCTCGTATGCATATGCAGTCAGTAAACACAGTTTAGCTAGGATGATGGTTTAGGATACAAAGCTTCAGGATTATATTTAATTGTGGATGCGCACGTCTCTGTGGCAACAGATTGCCAGCTTGTTGTCCGTGTGTTTTGGAGCCCGTTCTTCAATGTTGGATCAGTATGTGCGAGAAACAGTGTCGTCTGAGATAGAGAGAAGCGTGTGTGTGTGTGTGTGTGTGTGTGTGTGTGTGTGTGTGTGTATGTGTGTATGTGTGCGTGCGTCCAAGAGGTGATGCGCTGTAGGGGTTAAGCAGTGTGGGCAGTGAATAGGTCGCCAATCCCATTTCATTTAATCACTCAGCTGTCCATGATTGTCAGAAAACAGAGGTGACGTAGAAAGAGGTCGCAAAAGAGAGAGAGAGGTGAAGAGGGAGAGAAAGAAAAAGAAGAGAGATATACAGTAATAGAGAAGTTATAATGGAGATAGGTGAAGGGGCACAGTGTGGGGAGTGTGAATAGAGGGGAGAAACATGGGGAACGAGGAGGACGGGAATTAATTAAGAATTATTATTTTTTGTCCACACCAAACGAAACCACAAAGTGGGCTAAAGCAGGAAGCAGCCAGCTAGCTTCCAGGTCAAACAACAGATAAAAAAGAAATGGAAGGATGCCTGGATCTATTCTGGCTATTCTGCACAACACCATGCACCTTAAATAAGCACATTTAGAGATGTCGGGGAGTTTGGCCCAAGCTTTTGTCAGCAGCAGTCATGTTCACCAAAAGTATCTAGTATATCATAAGACAGAGAAATATCATGGATGAAACATTTTAAATAGTACAATATGAAGCAAAATGTCATAATATTGAAAGGTCAGTGATATTTGCCGTGATGCCTGATATTTGCGAGAGCTTCCCCGTCTAGCTGCAATAGACTTTGCCAAGAATAAAACCCACTTAATACCACAGATGTAATCTACTGTATGTTACATACATTTAAAAATACATTCAGACAAATGTATAGATATCAATTGCATGTCTTCTGACATAACACGGAGCCTTGTGGTAGTGGTGGTGGAGGAGGATGTCTTAAATAGACATGAAGAAACAAACTAATTCTATCAGAAAGGAGACAAATGTGAATGTCTGCTTTAGCCCACCTTGTCACATTCATGCCAGACTAAGCAAAGGTGTCAGCAAACATGGTTTGATTAGGAGCTGGAATTACTGTCTGTCTGGAAATCTTGTCAGTGAATAGACTGGGTACCATGGTGTATCACGCACACACACAGACACATTTTGTACACATTTGTATTGCTATTCTTGTAAGGACTCACAATTCAGAATCCTGTTTCCCAAACCCTAACCCTAACTTTAACACTTACCTTAACCCTAACCTTAATGTTAATCTGAACCCTAAACCTTAAACCATCCCTAACTCCTAACCCCTACCCTTGATGTAATTCTTACCCCAACACTTATTCTACCAACGGAAAGTACGTGGACCAAGTCAATGTCACCACAAGTTAGTCCTTGTTTTACTATTCTTAAGAGGACTGAAAAGAATGAACAAGCCACACACACACACACACACACACTCGCTCACAAGGGCACAAACAAATTCAAACACACACAGGCAACCCCATCTCAGCATGGCATTTCAATGATTAAACAATGAGCCAGAGAGGCAAGAAGGGTGAAAAGGACACAATAAACATGTTGTTTTTCTCCAGCTCCACACATCGACAAACAACGTGAGGTGTAGGAGGGTGGATGAGAGAGAGAGAGAGAGAGGAGAGAGAGAGGAGAGAGAGGAGAGAGAGGAGAGAGGAGAGAGATAGACAGAGAGAGAGAGAGAGGAGACAGCACAGATAAGACCTTTACCTCCAGCACTGCCAATCGGTGTCCACTCTGTCAGTGGACTACAGTGCATCTCTACATCAGACTGCATAGAGGGAATATTAATCCTCCTATGAGGCTGTGTGGGCTTAAACATTGAGACATAATTTACAGTGATTACATGGGATTCGATTTAGTAGTAGAACAAACTACAGATTTAAGATTACACACTAAAAGAGTCACGCCTTAACTCTGTAGGCTGGGATCATTGTCTTTCACTGCAAACATCATCAAAATACAGCAGCTTTCATTTATCGTTTGAAAGCTGGCGCTCTGTCACCTAAAATCAACCACTGGGTTTTATGAATGAATGAACAAAGCAGCCCGTGGCAATCTAAGAATGACAGACACATTCCATTCTGATAAAACCCTCTTTTGGCCCAACTGTCATTCTCTTATTAGATCTCAAATATACAGCCTTTTATCTTGACCAGCAGCACCTGCTGCCACTCCAGTCATATCTCAAACTAGTTCCCACAAGCCCTCTGAATTCACTGTCAACATGACAAGGATAAACTAGGGGTACTGAATAATGAAAAGTACAAACACAGGTGATGCATGTTAATGTAGAAGCCATCCCACAGAACACTGTGACATGTTAAACTCCTACATGAACCTGTGGATTACATTGCATTGCCTACTGTACATTAAGCAGATACACACAAGGCAAGTTTTACTGTGCCATGGCAGTCAAATGATTAGCCTAAGTATAGGGCTTCAAAATCAATACATGCCTGCTCTCATGGTACAGTATTAATCACAATATTTATGATACATGTAATATTTTTATATATACACATTTACACGATTGAGAACAGTTTCCCAAACACAACAAAGTTGTAAAAATGCATCCCCTGAATTAATGAAAGATGGCATTGTCATAGTACAGCACGTGCTATTGACGAAGGCGAACAGTAGATTTAGGACAAGCTATACAGGTTATGTACTGTATAAATAGAATTAGAATACATTCCTTGCACAAAATACCAAAAAATCTGTTATGTATGGAAAGTTCACTATGTTGTTCTGCTCTGTTTTCCCTCTCTGAAGAGCCACCCGCAGGACAGCTGCTTATATAGCAATTAAAGCACTTAGTCCAGCTGCCCCTGAAGCATCTACCCCTGCCCGCAAATAACTGAATAGCAGCAGGCTATCTTCAGTAACATCCAATGCCACTCACCCCCAGTTTTTTACTCCGTATTCTCACGTATCCCTGTTTCACTATGTCATTGAAGTTAGAGGCCATGGTCAACGCCCACCGTTACTGCCCGGAAAAGTAACCTCCTTTTCGGCAAAGAAGTGTCCTCAGAGTCAGTCCGACATCCAACACGATACACTGTAGGCAACCTGCTCCGCTGTCAGCGCTCGGGCACCCGGCTCCAGCGGCGCGTTCCATCCGGGAGTAGGGAGATACCATTCGTCAGCTGGTTTAGTTCAGCTGAGAGAAGCGCTTCCTGGATCACACCATCCCTAATCGACAGGGGGAAACACGTTTCTATCACGATTCTATCACTGCACTTAGCCCAAGGTGTAAGTAACGACATCAAATATAACAGTTATAGGACAACAATGAGGGATTTGTTTTCATTCATTATATTTTTGCTCACAGTAAACAGTTGAGGGATGACCTGGTTAAAGAGACCTGGTTCATTTCAGGGCAGACAGATGAAGAACAGATTGTAATGTTTAACCCCGTTTTTAGATTTAGTTGCTGGTGTGTGTGGCACAGCAGTCCTCATTAGCATTCAGCTACAGTAATTTTCGTTCTATTTACTTTGATTTATGTCAGATCATCCAAATTCATGAACACCCTGATCTTTCTCTTCAGGGTTAAAAATAATGCGATATGCTAATGACCTGTATTGTTTGGCATTCATACTCATTTGCATCAAACTTTGTTCTTTGTATTTTGGTTATTACCTGACTGAGAATGAATATCATTTCCATACATTTCATGAGGAAGCCCAATCATAAGAAAATACATTTTCAGATCGCCTGTGTGTTAGCAATCGGTTTGGTCATTATTAGACACACTCGTATTTGTTCTGTAATACATCAGAATACGCCGGATTAGACATATTTCAATTCAAATTTTCTAAAAATAATAATTGGAAACCAACCAGCAACCCGAACTTAAACAAACAATACACGATAGCACATATACAACTAGACCCAAATTACAAAACAAAACACAGACGCACTTTTTCTTATCCACGCAAACCTAAATTACTATAAATCCTGTAATCCTTATATGGGGGAGGAGGGGGGGTGGGGTGGTGGGGGGGTTGTGTTGGTTGTGTGATTATAAAGAGTGTATTCTAGGATATTAAACTGACAGATGGCTCAGGTGCTGCACATTGATATGAGAATACTGATGGTGAATTGCTAATGCTGAATCAAAATATAGAACCAAACCAGAGGCTTGCTCATGCCACAGAGGTCTTGTAAACAATTTCATTCAAGGAAGATCAAGTTTGGACCTTTTCCCTGTTTCCTCTTATCTTTTCAATCTTCAAACGGGGGAAGGAGGATGTTTGAAAGAACATCACAAAATGAAAACTACCCCCGTTTCACAAAATAGACTTTTTGTTCAACATGGACAACATGGACAGCCACATTTCAAACAATCCCATTTTTGGCACCACTCAATGCTCCCCCTGCTTACATTTTTCTTTTAAGCCATTGTACCAAAAAAAAGCTGTTTTCCACTCAAAAAGAAGAGGCTTTATTCACTGTGGCATATAGATGATTGATACTTTGAGCACTGTGTTTTGTCAAGTGTCAGCTGTTCAGTGTGAAGGTACAGCACAATGCCTGTGTTCTCTCTTGTACTTGTCATGCTGGTATGGTTGAGACAGGGCTCCCCACCAACAAGCAACTCGACTTTGATACATATCTTTCCAGAGGTGTCCTCAAATTTCACACTTGTCAAAGTTGTTTTGTCTTCATAATCATGTTTTAACAGCGTGCCCATAGCCTGTTCCCAAAGCGTATCGTGTTCTACAACAAACAAATGATGACAGCAGTGTTGCATTTTTCTTTTCCAAAACATGCTTCTTGCCATTAACTAAAACTGCTCTACTTTTGAGGGGGTCGAAGAGGACTGAATGTGGTGATACAGGACTACAGGGGCTCTGTTTATTTCAGGTACGGTAAGTAGGTCCCCTCGAAGACTCAGCATATGGCCATGTCATACATGGGCGCTCGCCAATGGGGTCGGGAGGAGATGGGAGGGAGGGAGGTTCAAGAGCAGAGGAAGACATTCACCAAGGTCACCGCTGGAAATTTTCTGCTGACGTGAGTGTAAAAACTCAGACAATCTAGAAATGAATCGGCTATGGACCATGACCGTTTTTCAAAGGTGTTTCACAACAGGACTGAGTCTATCCACGTCCAGGATGATTAATGCTGCCAAGTCAAAGTTGCTATCTTTGAAACCTGAGAATTGATTACATCATCCAGTGGTTCTGTGACAGCCACAGAATATGCTTTTCTTCAGTACCTACAGTGCTCATACTACTATGTTGCACAGATAATATTTCTAACCAAAATGGGTCACTGTATTTACTGTATACACTGAAATATTGCAACTGTCCTAATAAGAAAGAGGTGAGGCATACTTTCATTGCGTTCCTTGGCTAACGTTCAAGAGAATAACTGAATAATTAACAAATTTAAAAACGTGAAAGAGGAAAAAGGAGACAGAGAGAGATGAGAGAAATGGGGAAGGAGTGATATACTTAACGCTAGCTGTTTGCCTTGTAAGCATTTGCAAGTGTTGGAAAGAGAGAGAGAGAGAGGCAGAGAGAGAGAGAGTATCAGGCAGAGTTATGTTAATGTCTTTCTATGGGTTTCTCTGTGCAAGCTTTTACAGCATCCCACATCAGTCTGATATGTTAATAGGCACAGTGGGATTTGGGCTTGATTAAATGTCAATGCCTTTAGGAGAAACAGAGGACGAACAAAAAAGGAAAGGAAAATTGTTCATAACTCCTGCTCTGTACTCCACATCTCCTGCTCCGAGTCTAAGTGATGAGGGCCAACGCTAGCTCTCTGGGTCTCGTCCCTGGGAGGGCATTACACACTAGATAGATTTTCTGTAACATGCCTGTGTGCTGCAGAGTGTCCCAGGGGAGCTCACAGTGTCATGTTTGTGATTTACTCTACACCCGTTCAAACCGAACATGGTTTGAGGCTCTCTTTGTCCTTGATTGGAAGGTTAGCTGGCGAAAGCCGGCCTCTGAGAGGGTCCTTTACCAGAGCTACTAAATGTTCAGAGACAAGTACAGAGTGAAGTACGTCTAGAGCTTTAAGGAGGGTTGAGGCACTTTGTAACAGCCCAAAGTCAGAGAGATTGCTGAGAGCTTGGTTTGAGTTGAAGCACATTGTTTTTGCCAAAATATTATTCACAAGTGCGTCAGAGTGATGATATGAAAATTAACTTTTAACTTCAGACAACTGTCGGGTGGAGCGCTGTGGGATATTTATATTGATGACCTGCAGAGGGCGACGTTGCCCTCTATACCTCTGTCGGGCACTAAGATCATCAGACACCCATAAAGTGTTTTATCTAAGCATGTACTGTTGTTGATACTAATGTGATGCGCCTTCCCATAGGCCTTCAATGTTGAAAACAATTCAGATTCACTCGGCCACATAAACAGTTCTCAATTGGAAATGCTTCGGCCTTTTATGTCTTTATGAATCCAGATGACCGAAAAGGCGATGGCGGTCACGCAGGGACTGTAGGTTCACTTTCACACATGATTCATATTCTAAAAAACGAGGGCAGTCTGGCAGGTTCATTCAAGTGCAGCAACAACTCAGCCACATCAGGATCAATAGTGCTGCCTGGTTTGACAGTGTGATCAGATCTCCTGTATGGATGTGCAGTCTCTTTACCCAGATCTATCTAAACAGTATCGAATCCACGGGGCAAAGGATCACGAGGGCTCTGCGTTCTGGCCGACAGCTCCACACCTTCAGAAAGGCAGGTTATTGGTTTTTCTTATTTAATCTGACAGGCTTAATATAAAACAGGTGAGGGCTGTGCTTTTCTCAATGGCAGTGGCTTGTGGGCCCTTCTCCACGAGGTTTGGCAGTGGTGCATGGCTCCTGGGCTCACCATCCCGGTGTGGACAAAGCCACTCTTTTACCCCGGCGCTCCTCTCCACAACGGCTCATGTGTGAACATGGAAAAAGGGGCGAAATCAAACCTGTTCTGTAAACACAGAAAGGTCAGCGATGACGTCAGAGCCCGGGGACGGCCCCCGTCGTGATTATGCGACCCATCTGTGCCTCCTGATTGGCTGCGGGTCTTCACATCTGTGCGTCCTGATTGGCTGCAGGTCTTCACATCTGCACCCTGTGCACCTTGACCATGATCCCAGTATAAATAGAGTTATGCATGGATTGGACACGGTTTTGTCAGAGAGGTGTTCGGGTGCGCCCTCGGAAGGCTTCGCTGCTGACTCCAGCGAAATGTTGTTGGTTATTTTCATGTTGTTTTACTGTGATCTCTAGTCTTCTTTCTGCACAATGTCTTCTGCAGAGTCCATCCCAGCTTTCCCAAACTTCCTCTCTTAAAATGTAGACAATAATATCTACGTTTGTTATCGAAAGGGGTATGGTTTATCTATCATGCATTAACTGCTAGTTTATGCATGATTCCAACCATGGGCTTGCTGTTTTGTTCGGCCTTTCATGCCCAGTACCAAGTCTCAGTACTTATTAATGTTCCTCTCTGTTGCAAACACGTGTTTGTTCTGGCTTCCTTACTGATTGGTGCCTCGAATAGAACAAACGTCTTGAATGTGGGAGCCATTTCCTCTGTGATGTGGAACTCTGTCTGTGAAGGCAGACACCAAGCTTCCAGACGTGTATTATCACAGTCTCCACTGACCTACATCCCGGTCTGGGAAGAACTCACTTCTCCTGTTCTCACTCCAAATCAGCTCTAGCTTTGAAGGTGTGCCTCCCCCTTTAGCCATGTTGTTCCACTGAACAGTACGATTCATAAGACACCCGCCCCACCTCTCGATATTCAGGATATTAACTGTAATTCTCCTAATTAGAATACGACTAATCCAGAGTGCCTCCATCGGTTTTCTGGAGATCAATGAATGATTGATTATGTCTAGATGTTGTGGAAAGCAAAGTGGTGGACTTTCTGCAACCCCAGTGTGCTGAATATCTGTAGGCTCACCTCCCCTCCTGCCGTGATACTCCAACTTGGATTCTCGCTATTCCAGTTTGCTTGTTTTAAGAAGATTTGAACACGTGCTGCACATCTGCATCCAGTGCATATAACGGCTCCACTGACGTCCATTTAGCGAATGCTACATTAGCTTCAATACAGTTCCTGCGAATGAAATATGTGAGGGGTGTCTGGAGCCCTCGGTCTCTTACGTGACCACATAGTGGACGACACGTTTGTGACGTGAGTCCTCGGTTACTACGGAAACATGAATAAAGCGGCGTGTGTCATCTATGTCTCGCCCTCAGCATTGGTGCGTGGGTTGTGTATGTACTGTATAGTGTTACCATAACTAGTTTGTGCTGCATGTCTATTAGATTTGTATTCCATCAGTAGTAACGTGCCAGTTGTGCCTAATCCCTAACTACCCTCACCTGATTATGTAGCTACAAAGGAAATAATCTTTCAGCAAGACTTTCAAGGGGGAGAAAAAAGTGTCTGCTGGACAAAGAAACCTTTTCTCTGAGTCACAGAGCAGAAAAGACCCATTTATTTGTCTTGGAACGGAACGCCGAGAAGGCATTTGATTGGTTAAAGCCAACTGCAGTTAACCACAAGGACCATAGAGGGCCTGGCTGAGCGGTTGACAACTCGCACAGCCCACTCACACCATACACGAGGCTCAGACCATACTGTTTGGCTCCATGACCTGTGCTTACAGCACTCTGGCTCACATTACACACAAAAGCAAGGATCATACACATTCCTGGGCCTCGCTCTGCCAGTGCGAGGGCACCCTCGCTGCTAACACTTTGGAATAACTACCCTGCGTAAGAACTCCTCGGAACCTCGGCACGTGTTCTCATTTGGAACAGTTTACAATATAATTTGAATGCGCCATTGTTGTGGTTAATGGACAAGCTGTAGTTTACGACCCACTGTGGTATAAGGTCACAAACAGCCTTTTGTGTCAGTGGTGGTGTAAGTATTTCAAGGTGGAAAAGTGAGGTTTTCTAGAAGCCTCAACACTAAGGTTTTAGCCAAAAAATACAAACACAGTACACGTGTGCATGCGGCACACACTCGAACAAACTGTACACACACACACACACACACACCACACACACACACTCATATACACACATGCACACACTCAAAGAAAGTGGTAGAGAGTGACAGGCACACAGAAACACACATCTGAGGCTTTATCATAAATTCCACCTGAAGTGTGAAGATCAATCATCCGTCTCTATACTTTTTATATAAAGTGATTTATCCGCGCAAATCTAATATCTGTTCTGCTTTTGATGTCATTAGACTCTACCTGCACGGCCCTGTTTTCAGAAACTCAATGAACCTAACAACGTTTCACGTCCACCAGTAAAACAGGTGTGTAGTGTTTCAGTAGTCAGAAGTAGAGTTGGTGGGTAATGAACAGCAATTCAAAATCAAACGTCTTTCAATTTGTCAAAGGGTTGTTTCAAGAACATAAAGAGAACCCAAAATAACTCAAAGGTTTATGAGTCAACTTGCCAAAGTTACTTCTTAAGCGAGAAACCGTTCAGTGTGTACTATGTAATATTTTTGGATCACGGGAGAAAAAACTCACCCCGTCAAATTGTTATGTTTAGTTCATCTGCCAAAGTAAAGCTATGACAAGAAGAAACACAGACGTTACAACAGGTAGCCATAACTCACCTCTGTGTTGACAAGCTCTGAGACTGCATCCCCACTGTCTGAATGTGGTTGAAGGTATTGGTGCAGGAGGCGACATATAACATCAACAAACATGAGAGTCAATGAAAGCGGGAACACATCCAGTGTGTGCGGGGCCCGCAGAGGCAGAAAATACACACGTGTAGTCACACACTCACAAACACTGCCACTCACCCACACACATGCATGGCACACACACGCTCAACACCCAATCTCTCTCTCTCTCTCTCTCTCTCTCTCTCTCCCTCTCTCTCCTTACCTCTCTCTAACTCTCTCTCTCTCCTTACCTCTCTCTCTCACTCCCACTGTTTTTCTCTCTCTATTTCTCTCTGTCTCTCTCCTCAGATATATTGTATCTGCTGCACACAGTCTTCCAGGCTGCTACCAGCCTGCTCCCATGCAGCGTTACACTTAGAGCAGGTCAGACCGCAGCTGAGGAAACGAGCAGAGGAATGACTATTTCGAAAGGAAGAAAATTCTCATTCCGAACAATAACAACATCAAAACAACTCTGTCGCATTTGAGCTTGTCTTTCATCCATCTTTTAACACCCTGTCTCCCGCTGTCTCTCTCCTCCGTGTGAGTCTGGCTGTGCAGCTGTGCCTCCATCCATCTTTCTCTCCATCATGTAATGTGTGTATGTCTGTTCATCCATTGGGTTCTCAGTGTGTGTGCAGTGTGTGTCTGTCACACCTCCAGCTAAACCAGTGTAACGTCTGGAGTCTGAACACAAGGAATCATTTACAAATCAAGCTTTAGTCAGACGTTGTTCACCTTTATGAGACGCTACAAGATCGATTGTGGACAGTGAGTTCCAGTTTCACTTCTAGTTTAATGCTCATATTTCTGCACAGTTTTCCCCACATATCCTCTCTACTAAAACAGGATAAAGAGCTTTTATTCCTTGGGGGGAGGCTTTCTCTACGGGAGCCTTCATCTTCTACTCCCTTCTTAATTTTTTTCTTCCTCTTCATTTTTCCTGGATAGCTGATCCATTTCTTGTGAGAAGATTCAATACAAACATTATGTCCATAGATATTATCTCCAAGGCCTCTCTCTCACTCACACACACAATTCCAGTCCTTGTCTGCCCCTTCTGGTTCAAAGCCAGTGTGCCTAAGTGGTCTAACATACAGTGTAAGGATCAGCATGTCTCCATGCTTTGTTCTGTATGGAACGAGAAGTATTCTCCCCCATGTACAAAAACATCACTCACATTAGTCGTATTGAACCCGTTTCCCACTTTGTGGCAAAGAAAATATTTTTAAAATAATCTTTAGATTTTTTTCATCCCATCACCCTGGTTTTGCGGGGCCAGTAGCGGCATGTGCATCACATCATAAACCAACCCTGTAGTACAGCTTTGGTTTCACTTCCCCATTCTGTAAGTACGGCCAGCAGTCTGAATCCTAACCCACTGGCCCCTCCAATCAGCGGGTGCCGTATTGCAACCAGACATCAACGTGCCACGGCCAGGCCGCCCCACCTCCAGCCTTGAGTGAGATGAGAGGTGACAACTCATCTCCCCAGTGACTGGCTCGCCACGGGGGGGAAACGGAGGGATGAAGGGAGACACTTTCCTTCTGTGTGAGGAGCAGTGGACACCTAGACCTCTGGAGGTGTTTTTCCAATCATCCAAGAGTCATATTTGTCTAACCTCCCCGGCCCGGTAAGGACCATGGGCCTTGTTCAAGTTGAGAAAAGGAGCTCAAGTTCCAGTTAATACTCCTACGTTACTTTACTTACTCAACAAGAAACAGGGAAATATCAAACGGATCCCGGCCAAAGAGCCACAAAACGTCAGTATTTTGGCTATTCAGGTATAACATGTACTGTAATACAGTCAAAACCACGAGGGAACTTGGTTGTGTTGTATTTAATAATTTTCTTAATTCCCTGGGAAAAAAGGAGGAAGGATTCCTTAAATATGACACAAATGACAAATAGTTGAAATGTTTTATTGCAAAATGAACTGATTTTCTCTAACAAATTGAGGTAGGGAAAATGCATGTACGAAGACAACATGGCAAATTGTGTGTTTCCTTTATGCATGATGATGTTGAAAAGAGTTGTGGAAAACAAGTTGTTGAAAAGAGCTGTTTCATAAATAAAGTGTTATCGTCTACCACACAAATATCAAGGCCACAATAAACAAATATTCTGATTTAACATGCGGGTAGTAAGCATGATTACATTATAAGTAGCACCCTTGAATTTTGTGTCACAAACCATTTAGTGTGCATACGGTACAGTACAGCTAAAGGTCAAATGAAGGCTTTATGTACTGTAACTAAGTTGTACTTGTTGTACGATAGGCTGGTCTTTATTTCACAGTCCAATCAGACAACAAAATACTAACTACAATGCTAAACCAGTTGTATTTTTCTTTACAAGCGCCATGAACAAAGTCCCATTATGTGACACTGACGACCGGAAGAACAATTATGATGTTGGGATTACTGAGTGAGAAACAGGTGAAAACAAAGCAAGAACTCGAGCATGATGGGAGAATAAAGAATGATTGTATGTTCTGGATGTTTCTGTACTACCCGACCAGCAGGGAGCTCAACCTCTGATAAACAATATCTTACACAGTCAAAACATCTCTATAGGAATAATGACACAGCAAAATTATAGCAGCATTCCTTGACTCAACTACCCATAATGCAATATAAAAACTCAATACAAAAATAAATGCATCATAATTTGCAACACCTATACAACCACAACATCAGAATACTCCAGAGCACCAGTAACATGTGCCTAACTTGAAAACGTTTAACGGAACATGCTCTAAAAACAACAAAGAGATGAAAAAGAACAACAAATAACATGGTTAAGTGCCGACTACTGTATCCTTTTTACATTTTCTGTCAATTTGTCAAAGAGGCAAGACAAAGGCAAACCATTACAAAACACAAGAGACAAGATCCACTTACAGTATGTGCAACATAACATATAATGAACGTATACAATATATTTACAGTTTATACCATTTTCCCTAACGAGACAGCATCTAAGTAGGAGCGTAGGAACACCTACCCATAGCCCACCCGTAACTCTGCGTTTTGGGCGTGTAAAGTTTCCTTTCTCAGTTTACGTTGCCGTGGTGACGATCTGCAGGCAAAGTCAAGGTCGGCGAAGCCTGGCGCAACCCCCAGGAAACAGACGGCGGGCCGGAGGACTGCCTGGTAAACATCCACGTGCTCGGTGTGTGTTGGGCCGGTCTGCCCTGCCAGGGCTCAGATCACCGCGAAGAGCTGGAAGGCCTTTCCTCCTGGGGGGTTCTGGAGGCTGGGGGACGAGGAAACACATCCAGAGGTCAGGCAGGGTGTGGCACGCGTCAGGAACAGAACACGCTCTGCCACCGTTCAGACGCCAGGATGAAAGACACAGTCGGGTGAGATCAGACTGAAGTGGTTCAGAGAAAGACGTCGACGTCAAGTTAGTACAAACGCACAGATGACAGATACTACTCAAACTGTTGGGTTCTGGCGCTCTTTAAAACTAGCATGGAAATTGATGGCGTTCATATGCCAACGCCAACAATAAAATGACTAAAGTAATTATTCAAAAACGAATAGATGATAGACAACACAACACAAAGGCTCCTGCCATGAATACAAATCAGCACACATAGAGAAACAGTGACAGATCATTTGGACTTTGGATTTGATACTGACTACCCACTATGATTAAGAATACTTTGCCATTCTTCCTCTCAGCATTTCCCTCTCTCAGACTCCCTGACTCTCACAAACTCCCTGACTCTCACAAACTCCCTGACTCTCACAGACTCCCTGACTCTCACAGACTCCCTGACTCTCACAGACTCCCTGACTCTCACAGACTCCCTGACTCTCTCAGACTCCCTGACCCTCACAGACTCCCTGACCCTCACAGACTCCCTGACCCTCACAGACTCCCTGCCTCTCTCTCCTCCCTGCCTCTCTCTCCTCCCTGGCTCTCTCACACTCCCTGCCTCTCTCTCCTCCCTGGCTGGTCAGCTACCGTGCTGACCAGTGCTGATGAGTGCTAGCCACCATGGCCAGATTAGCCAGCAAACTGAAGGATTAGCCATCCAGCTGTACCTCTCGGAGAAAATGCCGTTTTGGTACGAGGCGATGTACTGTTTCCGCTTGTCCACCGGCATCACGTCGATGTAGCCACCCACATCGTTCCTGAGCACTCCTGCGTGCACTGCTGACCGGCATATGCTGGACTTCTGGAAACCCCGACACCACAGAGAACAGAGTAGACAACGCTGAGTTTCAGAATCTCCTACATCGTTCCAATTTTGTATCCATTACGAAAGGTCGCATCATTTCACGTTGAATTATAATTTATTTTAATATTTTGTATATATCCCTTGTGTTATCTTAGGGTCATTGTGACCATTCAGTCATTGTAACCCCCCCCACGTGTTGTGCCAACTTTAACCCATACAAAAACAAAGTGAGGCATTTTCTTTTAACCGTCAGGATGTTAAAAGAAAATGCTTTTTATTTGTTTTTGTATTGGGTAAACTTGTCGCAGCAGAATGATGGGTCGTTGTGAACCTTCGGGTCATTGTGACCTCATAAGGCAGCACAAGGGATATTTCTAAGACCTGATGACTTACATCTGAGTAAGTTCTGGTGCCGATGACCCGTGAGATGTGAGGGTTCTCTTCCATACAGTTACTGGGGCACCACAGTCTGAAAAGAGTCAAGCTAAGTCAGTATCAGGCTAACTCTGTATCAAAGAGAGAAAGTAGAACGGGAGAGAGACTCAAGGTTGAACAGTACCTCGGACAATGCTTCACAGGCTTCTGATAGGAACACAGCTGTGCTACGGTCGTCTCACAGTTAATGGCTTTAACTAGAGAGAGGATGACAGACAACACGTGATTCACAGAAGATTCCAGTGAGACATCAACACGATGCCTTCTGTAGTGTAACTGATAAAGCTGATGACACTGTGAAACTGACCTGTTACTCTGTCAACAATAAAGGCATTGGCACTCTGGTACTTCCTGTGAAAGAGCACACGAGGTCAGTCAAGAACCGGAAGGATGTCGAAGAGCATCTCACCTCATATCTATAGATCATCAACATGACCTTACCCAAGGGACTGGACACCGTTCTTGTTGGATTTGATGAAGAACTCCTTTCTGCCTTGTCTTGTCACATCTAACCACCCTCCGTCGTTGTCTATGACACCGGCGTGGAGGCCAGCTCTGCAGATACTCGATTGCTTCGAATCAAATCCAATTCAAACAAAATTGTATTCATGTTTCCATTTGAATTGAGTGGACACAGATGAATATTATTTGTCTCTGGAGCACTCACCATCTCATAGTGCACTGTCCCCACTACTTTCCCTCTGCTATCAATACAGCCAGCTGGACACTCGTACCTGTAGACAAATAGCAAGGTGTTGGTGCCGCATTCATTCAAAAAATTATGGAAAACAATGGATTTTGGCTGTATTGAATGTTTGTTGAAAGGTCAATGAGCGTGAGCAAATGATAACATTACCTGTTACAGGTTGTTCCTTTGCATTGATCTCGTAGTTTAGTATCACAGGTCACAAGTTGAGCTGAATTGCACAGAGACACAAACCCACACACACACACACACACAGAGAGCTGTTAGCCTATCACGAGCCAGCATGTCTTGCATGTCCACAGCGTGTGGAGTAGCACCTCTCGGCACGGGCTCCACTATGAGAGCCTTGAGGTGGATTATCGCCGTGTTCTTTTGATGCCCCCCAGAACGAAGCATTCCTGACACAGGGCTGAGCAGGGTGGTCAGTGGAGAGAAGGCAAGGCAAGGCAAGGCAAGGCAAGCAGGCCTCAGCCTGGCCCCCTGCTCAGGAGAGAGGAAGCCATTTAAAAACCACAAGCCCCTGCCCACCCGTGCCCCCCACTCTTTACTCTGCAAGCCAAAAGCAAACACACACACACGCAGGAGATCTCTGCTGAAACAGAACAATAAGACATTCCTCCCTGCTCTAAAGAGTGACTTGCAATATTTAAAGTCTGCTGGAGAGAGAAAAAAACTGTCAGGGTGAATTAGGGACGTGACAGATAAAACCTGCAGAACTTCAAGGCAATTTTGAATAAATTGCACCAAAACATTTCCGTAGAGTTTTTTTTTCGCTACCCGTTTTGCTTAATCAACAATAACCGGTATGAGATGGAGGGGTTCTTAGAATGCCATGGTTTTGACCTGCTTTTGGAGAAAGCACTTTTTTGCTCCTCCGGCTCCTAAGCCCAACCATCCCACCCTCAAAAACCAGAACCCGTATCCCCCCCCATGCTGAGACGAAACCGGACCCAGAATAAACACTTAAATGGCCGCTTACACATCTGCTGTGCGCTGACCACCTCGTTCCTTTCCAGATTCTCAGAACGGGGGTTGGTGGTGGTAGTGGCCGGGGGGAGGTTGGGTTTGGGGGCCCGGGGCCGAGGTTTCGGGGGGTTTCGGGGTGCCTCTTGTTCAATGAAGTTGTTTTCCTCCGTTTCCTCTTGTGGAGGATGGGATTCAGAGCCGTCGTCTGCAGGAAGGGGAAGGAAGCTGTTTCGGTTCAGAGCGCAGGGCTGTTGTTTTGCTACAGGGACCAATAGCAGGCTATTGAGCTCTCCTGACACAAACCCCACACACACCTTTGTAGCAGAGGTTGTCCTTGCATCCTCCTCCATAGCTGGGCGGGCAGGCGGAGCATGGCGTGCCATGTCTGTAGGGGGCGTGGCCCCACCAGTTACCTCTACAGGTACAGGGCAGATATTACAGGTTAGTGGAACACATTATCTCAGACAATATGCAAAAAATGCCCTTTATTTTATTTTAAGTCTTAATGCTGGTTTACTACGTACTCTCTGAGAATGTGGAAACTGTATACAGTAACTTTAGTGCAAAATAAACCCATTTCCTAACTGACGTACTTTGCCTGATAGTTGCAAACCAGGTAGACAGCTTTGGCCCAGATCTGACCCCAAACATTCATGTTGTAGCACATGTTGATGGCACAGCCGATACGATTGCTGGTGGCCCACACCAGCTGTGGAAACAGGAAAGAGAGTTAACAACAAAGGAAAACACAGTCAACCAGGCCCACACTGGATACCCCCATGTTTCGGAAGAAGTGGTACAGTCTACACGTTACCTGTGTATAGTGTGTGCAGACTGGACCGGAGCATCTGTAGGGACAGTAGGGGTCACACTCCTGTGGGTAGGGGAAGGAGAAGTCTTTCACCTCGTCATACCACGCCTGGACGTGAAACGTGGGGGGACGAAATCTAGGATGAGACAGAGTAAAACAAATAAGAAAAAAGAGTCAGAGACAATCTTGAATGTGTTGTTTACATTGTGTGAGGCTCAACGTGAAGTCAACTCCTAACTGTATACAACGTCTCAAGTGAGAACAGAGTGGTTTTAGTGTCAGTGGGTGTGTGGGGAGTCAGGTGGCTGAGCGGTTAGGGAATCGTGCCGATTCCCGGCCGTTCCAAAAATATTATGTCCCTGGGCAAGGCATTTCACCCTACATGCCTCGGGGGGAATGTCCCTGTACTTACTGTAAGTTGCTCTGGATAAGAGCGTCTGCTAAATGACTAAATGTAAATGTAATGTACATGTGTGTGGTGTCTGGCACACCTTCCCCAGTGAGCTCCCAGGTTCTGTCCTATCTGAGGCAGGAGGCTGGCAGGCCCGTGCTCCCACAAACACGTCTCCGCCCACTCCTCGGCCGTCCTCTCCAGCTCGGTGTCCCACGACTGCAGACAGAGAGAAGAGGAGACAAGCGTGAGGGGACAGAAACCCAGAGACCCAGGCTCTGGACACAGAGCACCACACAGAGCACCACACGTCGTGAGTCATAACTGCTCTGCTGAGGCCTAACGGGAGAGACGACGTAGACCCCACGAGCGAACGCGGCGCTCCAGATCTGCTGTTGCTGTGAAGTGAACGGCTGGAGAGGGATTTCCCGTTGGCTGTGCTGGACCAGGCAGAGGCTTATTTTCCCTAAAGATTGAGGTTATTCAAAAAATGAGAAGAAAAAAAAAGAGAGAGACAAGGCAGGCTGATTTTCCTTAAGTAATACATCCCATATGTCTGCAAAGGGCTTCAGTATGGCTGCCCCTTCTACGATGCCCTCTCGCCAAGTTTGGTTATGGTCGGAAGCAGAACGCACCAGCCGTTCTGGAGGTTTTGCGTTTTTCACATAGTAAAATAACAGTAATCAT
Organism: Mallotus villosus; assembly: GCA_903064625.1. Classification (NCBI taxonomy): domain Eukaryota; kingdom Metazoa; phylum Chordata; class Actinopteri; order Osmeriformes; family Salangidae; genus Mallotus; species Mallotus villosus. The sequence continues at coordinate 117,719 of CAEFZP010000748.1, forward strand.
TCCTGTTGAAGGTAACTCTATTTTAAATGCACACCTTAACTTTCTCCTTGGGCTGAGACACCCAATACTTGGCGATTGTGTAGGTGTGTGTGTATATAAGTGTGTGTATATAAGTGTGTGTATGTAAGTGTGTGTATATAAGTCTGCGGGTGTCAGAGCTTAGACATTTCACACGTTGGGCCCTGGAAATCCTAAAGTGTGGCCCCACAGTAAATCTCAACCAATCACAGGGTCTAAAATAGAGCTCCCCCTTCCACTCTCCCCTCATTTTGTGCCCCTAAAAACAACTGCTGGTCTCCACATTTAGTCCTGCTGTGACACAAGCCTGCCCGGCAACAGGATGCCTGGTTGTGCTTCACATTAACTCTCTAAACAGGTTCCACAGCTCATTCTGGGAATTCGAAGCAGCTGAGTGGAGCTGTTTGGGTAAAGCTGAGATGTAGAGGCAATGTTGATGGACTGACACTGCCATGGCAACACAAGGAGGTATATCAGATACCTGAGAAGGTCTGTTGTAAAAACGTTGAAGGAACGTTGAAGGAACGTTGTATAAATAAACCAAGGGGGCCTTCCTAGGTAATGTGGGGGGAGGGGGGGTTGTTCATTCAGCACCTGTGTGTGTTTGTGTGAAGTACATACTTTCTGCAGTCCCTTTTTCTACCTGTAGGGTGGACTGTACGGTAGTGTGTAACACTTGCTTTTTAGCACAGCAAGGGAAAGGATTAAGGTATCTGTAGTACTATAACTCAGATCATGATTAGTAGACCATGGCTTTGCTTTATTACGGCCTTGTTCCCTAGCTTTGTCATACTCTTCATCGATTCTCCTGACAAGTAACCCTATTTTCCCTTGCCAAAAGACTAATCAATGTGTTTACGCTGGGAACTCAACCGCAAAACATTACTGATGAAATGTGGAGATTGGCAAACTGGTTTCTGAATCCCTCAACTTTAGAAATGTGAGCACAATGTAATCCTGTGAATGGCTACTTTGTAAGGGTGATAGGAGTGTTTTAGACCACAAGTGATCAATCCAACGAAGGTCACCGAGTCCAATCGAGTGAGCCACACCAACTTTGACCAAAGAAAATTGCTTAGTGTGGTTTTGAATGATTACAAATATATGTTTTGCAACATTAAAGTAACATTATTCAGTGAGCACATAAAAATTTGCCAATTTTCCACACGGTATTCAACCACCTGCCCGCAAAAGGGAAGCGATAACACAACCATGCGAGTTATGAAAAAAGCTTTTTACCAAGACACATTTTTGGGATCTCTTGTGTTTAGTGCTTTGTGCTGCCTGAATGTGAAAGTGCTGCTGTTTTCACAGTCAAACCAGTGGGGGGGCTCCAAACCCCAGCCTCTGACCGCACTTCTGCTGGGCCTTGTAAAGAAAAACATGTCCCCTGCTAAATGCTTTCAGCACCGGGCACACTGCATTGTTTATTTCACTTAACACCTCATTTAAGTCCAGTTCTTTTTTTTTCTCTCTCTTGGTCATCTGGTCTTGCATTCCTACGGGTGCAGAATGGCAAACTTCCCTTTGTGAGTTTGAGAAAGAGAGAGAGAGAGAGAGAGAGAGAGACAGAGAGAGATTGAGAGAGAGAGAGAGAGCGAGAGAGAGCGAGAGAGAGAGAGAGATATAGAGCGGCAGAAAATACAGTGCACATGAGATTGCGAGAGAGATGGCGCGCTGAAGAAAAAAAGGCAAGATAGAGAAAATAAGCGTGTTGGTATATAAAAAGATGTTTGGCTGTGTTGTGAGGAAGCATGCGAAACAAGTGTGAGAAATAGAGGGAGCAAGAGAGAGATAGACCAAGAGTCAGACAGGAAGAATAAAAGACTGTTTATCTGAATGTGTGCGTGCGTGCGTGTACAGTATGTGTGTGTTGACAGTCCAATGTCCAGACCACCAGTTGCATTCCCACAGCCACACAGCGAGTCCTGCCATTGTCACCCCAGTACGTTGTCAGACTGCGAAAGCTTGACTCCAGACCGGAGAAGCCCATCTCTCTAGGCAGCCTTTGATCAGACTGGCTATTGATACCCTTTGTCGAGCACATCATTCCTCATCCGCTCACCATAATGCTGCCTTCTGATTGTGGTTTGGAAGACGAAATCAACAGGGGTAATGCCAAGTTGGTCTGAAAATAACTCCGAGAAATGTCAACCGAGAAATACTTGACTCAACTCTGTAAAACACTTGATCGCCAGCAGACTGCCTGGGATACGGTGCAGATATGTTTAACGAACGTTCACACTTCCCAGATAGAGAAGAAAAATCAATACAGCTTCACCCCAAAATGTAAATACCAGCACCTCAGCTCCAACTGGAAACTAGCCTCACTCGCACAAATATCAAAGCTAGGATGGCCCTCTTTCACAAGATGTCATCTGTTTGTCATACAGTGCTTCAAACACTTACACCCTACTGTTTATATCAGTAGGTCAGCCTGGGAGTGAGGAGAATGCCTTAGTCACTCCTGGCTCTGGGAGGACGGTGGGCCGAGTGGATGGCTGTGGAGTCAGTGCTTATCCAGGAAATTCTTCTCAGCCGCTGTGTGGGATCATGCCAGAGTGGGAACTGAGCCACGGGGATCAGGGAGAGAGAGGGAGAGAGAGGGAGAGAGAGGTAGAGGGGAGAGAGAGAGAGAGGGAGAGAGAGAGAGAGGGAGAGGAGAGAGGGAGGATAAGAGAGAGAGAGGGGGGAGAGAGAGGGGGGGGGAGAGAGGGAGAGATAGGGAGCGAGGAGGGGAGTTTTGGCTTGATGTTATCTACTAGAGCTGCTATTATGATTACTAGCGAGGTCAATAGGGTTGTTCTGTAATACTATGATAAACTACAAACCCAACTGACCCACTGTGTGTGTGTGTGTGTATGTGTGGATAAAAAAAGGGATAGATACTGTAGTGAGGCATGGTACCAGAGAGTATCTACAGCTACAAAGCCGATTCTGAAAGTTACATTTATTCATTTAGGAAGTTGGTGTGGGAAAAATAGAGAAAAAGACAGAAAGAAATAGAGACAGAGATTGAAAAACAGAGCCCTTTGAAAAGCTGGACTGAGGCCCACTCTGCCCCTGCACAAAAGCAAGGCAGTAAGAGCCATATTACACTTGATACTGCATGCCATCCTCCACAATAACTGGATTCCACAAGATTCTCCAATCATTCTTCGCTCCTTCATCTCTCCCTGCCTCCTCTCTGTCCATTTTCGGAGCTCTCCATCATCATTCTTTTCGGTTTCTCATACTTGTATTTCCTTAACTCTCTCTCCAAATTCCTAAAACTTTTTTGTCTCATTCTGATCCTAGCTCTTCTGATGTCTCACTCTCCTGACCACATCGTCAACGGCCCCTCCTATTTCTCCCTTCTCCCAACTCTCTAATACGGCCTCTCCTCTCCCTTCTTCATTCCACACTCCCCAATGTCCCTCTCTCTCTCTCACGCACACGCATCAAACACGCATTCATTCAGTCTGTCTTCCTCTCTCACACACGCACACACTCTCACGATCTACCTCTCTCTCTTCCTCTCTCTCTTCCTCTCTCTTTTGCAGGCTTATTGTTGCACGTCTCTCAATATTTCACCCCTGGGTGCCCCTGCAGCTAAAAAAGTCAGCCAACTGTAACAGGAGCCAGTAGAAATAGGCTGTGCTCTGCTGCCTCAGCATCTCCTCACTGGAGCATGTCCCAAACAGGGGGCTGCCACGAAGGGAGACAGACCTCTCTCTCTCTCCCTCTCTCTCGTCTCTCTGTCTCTCTCTCTCTCTCTCTCTCTCTCTCTCTCTGTCTCTCTCTCTCTGTCTGTCTGTCTGTCTGTCTGTCTGTCTGTCTCTCTCTCTCTCTCTCTCTCTCATACACAAAAACACACACAGAGACACTCAAATACAGCTTCTCAGTGACCCAATCAAGCGGTCCAGAGATTAACTGGAGTGAAACTCTTATTTGCGTTGCCGTCATCACGTATCACCCTCCCTTCTTCTAGCGCCTTCTCAGCTGAGACGAAGGAAGAGAGATGTCAATGCACCCTGCACACTTCATCTGAGACAAGCAGTCTTAGTGGCACTGCACTGCACAACATCACCGTCAGGATCACAGTGGACACAATCAATAATGTGCATCTGTTTCCGCTCCATAGAGTGTTTACGTAGAGCTGCCTGGCACTCCAAAGGGTAATGGTTTCTGTGAGTACAGCACAGCCGGGGTAGGGGGACCAGGCTGGGTGGGGAGGGCTTCAGGGGCGCAGGGTGGGGGTAATGTGGGGGTATTAGGGGAGAGACGATGATAAAACGAGAGGTGGTCTCAAACAGCAGCTGGGAGTGCTGCGTGCACATGCTCCGTGAAAGGTGATCTAGCTCCACGCACACACACACACGCACACACACACACACACACTCTCACACACCCACCCACACACACACACACACCCAGAGACCCGATGAAGACAGTCTAACCGGGCTCATTTGTATATGTCGAACAACATACACTGAAAGGAAAGTCCCGACCACAGCACCTGATGCTACAGTCGGAGTGTTTGAGTGAGTAGCAAGGTGGGTTAACGCGGTGTGTTTGTGGTTCAGCCCAATGGGCTGCGTGCCAGCAGGTCAGCTGACGCGGGCGGAGGACACCGTGGCGTGCCCTGCTCGTTAGGCTTTAGTATAGGTCGCAAGGAGGCCACTATTTGGAAAAAGAACACCATCCCACAGGACTTCAAGAGCCCCTGCCTGTCACTCTGACCTGAATACTATAGTCTGTTATTATTGAAGAGACAGCCAAACTCCACAGTGATACTTCTCATACTCCAGCTGCTCTGTCTGCGCTGATACACTGACAACGTCAAGACGCATTTGTCAAAGGAAGCTGTTTTTAGGACAGTGAAACCGACTCGTGTTTGGCAGAGCAGCTACAGTGTACGGGTGATTTGCTGTGTTGTGGAATCTTACCATGTACTCCATGTTAGAGGCCTGGGGGTAGACCTCTCCTCTCAGCTTGTTGTGCAGATCCAGGATCATCTGCATGTCGCTGTCTGTGATGGCCCTTCGGCCTCTCTGCTTTGCCTGCCACCACTCCCCATCCTCCTCCAGGTACTTGTCCAGCAGGGCCTCCCAGCCTGTGGAGTTGGGCTGCATCACCATGGAGACGGCCGTCCGGAACACCAGGAGCAGGGACAGACCCCTGAACCATCCCTGGGATGCGAACCTCATGATCGGGGAAGACGATGAGCTTTTTAACGTCTCCTCTGCTGGAACGGGACAGAGAGGGGAGTTGCAGAGATCTTCCTGTTTCCTTTCTCTTTTTTCTCTTTCTCTCTCTTGGTTTATTTTTCCTCTCTTCCTCCACTAAATGAGCTGGCAAAGAAAGACATTTAAGAGAGCAAAACAGTATTATTGGTCTGGGTTCGCAACCTGTATCCAATTCGCTAAATAATTTGAGTCAATATTGAACTTGGGAGGTTGAGTCCATTAGACCGCAGAGGCTGGATGGTGTACAGTAGAGTTCTGGCTTGGTGGATTGCCATTAGAAATCTCTGGGGGTTCACTGGTAGTAAATTGGCACGCTATTGACGCGAGAGTTAGGGTTACGCGATTTGCCCTTTCCAAGGAAATAAACCCTTACTAGTGTTTTTGACTTCCTTGACATTTCATGCTATGTTGACAGATTTCCTTTTAGTTAAAACTGAACCTCAGATTGCAGCTAAATGGCCATGCACTGTCTGGAAGTGTTGAGAAACATCTAAAACCTCCAGGGAACACAACAGCAGCTCTTAAATATCCTGCCATATGTTCCAATGATTGTTTTGGAAACTGCGATGATACGCTCTGATGGCGTTTCTGAACTGTGACAAAGTGTGTAAAAAAATAACGAGTCTCCAAAACCACTATATAAACTTCAGTAATTAATCAAGAGAGGGAATAGCCAAGTAATTACCTTAATTCCGTATCAATATTTCCAGTCCTGCGAAGATGTGACGAAGTCAAAACTTGCAATATGCAGAATGTACCGTATGAGGCAGCGATGAATACCACAAATTCATGTGGGCTAGTTTGAATAGCACAGGTGACTGGAATGTTGCCACTCAAAGCGCCCTGCATGTGAATATTTTTAAAAGTATGTGTACACTTCTTGAGACGACTTTTTGCAGCTGAGAAGTCTTTCTTCTTGCAAAAATCTTGCACTAAAGCCGCAAAAGCATCACTTCACATTTATCCTCAAGTTGGCTGCACAGTAATGTGACGTTTCTGACCACGCCTTTCCCAAAGTTCTAAAACAACCCACTTGTTCATGCCCACACCGTGTGTATGTGCGTGTCTTTAAGTGTGTGTGTGTGTGTGTGTGTGTGTGTGTGTGTGTGTGGGTGTGTGGGTGTGTGTGTGTGTGTAAATACATAAACCAAAGCATAAAACAACATAAAATAATTCTTTTTTTGACTTTATACCACGGCTTTAATGGAATGTCAACAGCTAAACGATGCCTGTAAACCTTCCTTATGTCTTCATTAGAAGATATAAGGGCGCAAATTGTCTTTATTGTCTTAGGTCTGCCTGCTTACTGGTAGCTCTGTGGGAGTCCACTTCTGACAAGGTATCCACTTCAGCCTGTGCTGCTGCTGGTCATAATTTCCTTGCTATTTATACATTACAGTACCGTTTAACCTGGATTCTGGGAACAGGGAGCTGTGTATGGAGTAGATGGTCTGTCCTTTTTCAATGACAAGACTGAAAACAGTAGCCAATTATCAAACCTCCATGAGAGGTGTGTTCTCCCTCCCCTGGAATTACACAAAGTTTCCATGCTTGGGACATAATCCCCTTGTATTCTACCTGACAAACACTATTACACCAACCACTAGCCAAAACAAGCCAACCCTCATTGAGCTAAGTGTTCAGCTACTGGACTCCATATGTGGCCCTCAACATCTAGGGTTTTCCACTGAATCCCACTGGTGGGTCATGGTCGTTTCCTCCTTGTTGCCAGGCTACCTTCTCTGGAATTGTAGATACTGCCTTGTTGTTCGTGTGTCAGAAAAGTCGAAGGGTTTGGAAACAGAAGCAAAGAAACCTAGCAACAGAAGCCAATGGAGATACTGTATGGTGGCTTGTCCAATCTACAATTATAATGCATGCGATGTAGTAATTATTATGTTATCACAACATGGTGAATAGCCAGTGATATCTTTTCAATATTAGTGGTCATCCCCTTACAAATACTAAGGTGGTATGTTGGAATGGTTATTTCTTGTTCCAGCTTGGAGTCCATGCCCACCCTCACTCCTGTACAGATTTAACTTACTTTTCGGTCGGTGTTAGAAAGAGCCCTCACATTGGAGACCCACCGCGTGTTGAACTCCCATAAACCCCAGGTTTACTGTCTGTTCCACGGGTCAGCAGCAGGGGCTTCAGCCACAGCCCTGCCCATGGTGCTCTCTGCGGCCACCCCAGGCAGGCCCTCCGACCCCCCCCCTGCCCCCTCCCCACGCTCTGCCCCTTCCCCTGGCCCTGCCCGGCCACTGCAGCTGAAATAGCACACTCCTGCTTCACTCACTGCTCCCAGGGGGAAGCCCCACAGAATAACATTAATTCATCTGCTATAGAATTATTCGTACTGCTCTACATTTAACTTGTGAGAGAGGGAGGGAGGGAGGGATGGAGTGAGCGTGTGTGTGCCTGTGTTTCCTTATGAACAAGTGTGTATGTGTGTGTGTCTGTGTATTACGTAAATATTTAAGCTGAGACACTAAACATATACTTATTTTTGAAAACCCAAATATGTTTTATGGTTCAGAGACATGAAATGGCTTGTGTTAAATTAAAGTTGTAGCTGAATTATACAAAGACTGTCTGTGAGTGCCTGATACAACCATGTTTCAAACTCTGCAACCCCACTATGAACCAGGAGACCTGATGACGAAGGAAAACACAGGCCATTTCTCACACTGTTGTGATTTACAGTTGGGTAGTTTTCAAGTCAGTCGATTCATTGAAGCCCCTTTGACATTGTCTGATAAATGCTTATTGAATACAACTCCAAACATAGTATACCGGGTAGCAGTGAGGATGATTCAACTGTTCAGGTTCAACTGTATCTCAAGTAACTGCCAGGGCTTCTGCCACCCCCACCTTCCAGTTCTGCTTGTTTCATCTCTCTCCGTCATCCTCTCTGTCTTTTACTGCCTCTCTTTCTCCCTCTTGGACTGGCTGTCCATGCTCTCTTAATCTCCCCCCCTTTCTCTCTCCTTCTTTACAGCCCCCTCTCTCTCTCTTTTTTATCCTCACGATACTGCATATCTCTCCTAGCTCTCCCTTCATCTACCTTTCAGTTAGAAGAACGGTTCGTTTCCCCTCCTCCTCCTCCTCCTCCTCCTCCGTTCCGTTTGACTCGATATCCCTTGTTCTCTGTCTTACCAACACATTCTCTAAAAATCACCCAAGACCAGATGCTGCATTCAGTACACCAGCGCTGCTCTGTGTGTGTATTCTTTCCAGACTGAGATCAGAGAATGTATCTACACAGCCAGGCCACAGCCAGCTTCTTCATCAACAACAGTAGCCTGGAGACAGAACCGCAACCCACACACCCGAAACGGACCAGCCACAAAGCTGGCTTATCAAGCTCTTTCATTTGTATTTATTTGTAGAACATTAGAGTTCTGGAGTTCAAGCGAGCTCAGGGGCTGGATGAGGGTGAAGAAGGGTGAGAGTGGGGGTAAAGGTCACCAGGGTCATCTGGTTGCTGGGCTGCTGGACTGGGATGGGAGAACTCTCCATCCTACTCAGGCACCAGTCCTGCTCTGGAAGATGGAGATGCAGATGTATGTCAGATTGAGTTGGTCTAACTCTGCCCTCTGCAGGTTCTTTTTTGTCAGTGCACTGCGAAACTCGACAGATCTGCTTGCTCAAATGTGTGTTTGTGTGGGCCCCCATATAGCAAACAGTTTTTTATTAAATCAAAGAACACGTTCATATCTGATGCTTTTCTGAGATTTTACACCACATACTAATCCACATTAAAAATTGACAAAAACACACAGGTGAGTCAATTTTGTATTCAAAGTGTTTTATGTTATACCATACTGCAGTGCTTAGAACCCTTCTGTCAGAAAGGGATCAGTGAATTCAGTTTTAGTGTAGTTTAATGTTACTAAGTAGGGTTGATCTCTACATCGCAGTTCCTGATTTCCTGTCATCTGCTTCATGATTTTCATCCACTTTCAGTGATGACCAACAGGGGGCAGTGTCCATCAGGACCTGTTCAAGGCATGAGCAGTCTCACAACACCACTTTCTCACCGTGGCTTAAAAAAAAGCATGTGGTCACACAGCTATCTATTACACAGTGACGGTAAGTTCAATAATAAAGTGATTCTAATTCTGATAAAAAAATCAAGATTAAACTTACCAATGTCTGTCTAGACAAAACTACATGAGAAGGACCGTGAAGACCAATAAGAAGGCCAATAGGATGTCTGTGACCATGTCAATCAGCAGAACTTTAGATGCTAATGAGACAGTGAGAAGGACACTGCCCTCCCTGTTTGGATGTTTGTGTGAATGTCTGAACACCTGTGTCTGTCAGAGCATGATGCCGCTCCACCAAAGCTCACAATTAGAGAGTCCACGCCTGGTCTCGACGGTCCCCTCGCTTGTCTGAAGTAAACACGAGCGAGCCAGAGTCAGGGAAAAGCTTGTCTGATTACATGTCAGTGGGAAAGCAGAGGGCCCCTCCAGGGCCTCCCTGGGCCCCAAGTCGGGAGGGAAGACAGTCCAAGACAAACGTCTCGTAATGCTCAGACTTCTCTACAGACAGTCCAAGACAAAGACGACAGCAAGAACTACACAGGAGCTAAACACAGGACACAGGTCACTGTTCACCACAGTTTGTGTTCTTAAACGTCACCATGGTCACAGATATCCCAGGAGTCTAGAATTGAGGGCAGCCTGCTTGGAATGGTTTGGCCTGAAACGTTGTGATTTGGGATGGACGGTGACGTACAGTGGTACCCAGGTCTAACGCAGGGTGTAAGATTGGATTACATTCATGCCAGATCTGAGGTGCGGAAATACTGTAGACTACACTACAGAGGCACGTTGATATCTCCGGCCAGTCCAAAATCATAAAATATCATGCCAATGTTGAGGTACTTGGATATGCTTTACTCATATTTTATTAGTTCAAGTAAAAGGCATATTTGGCAGAGCGGAAAGTCACCACACAGTACAAATAATGATGTTATAGCTTTTTCATACTACACAGTAGACATACCCTATCAATATACTTTGCCTCCTCGTAAAATAACTGTAGTTTGGATGGGTTGTCTGCCGGCGGGTTCCACACGTGATGATGATACTGCAAGTCCCTCCAAGCCATGGAGAGCTGAGAGATTTACCCCAATGTTATGGGGACGTAGTCCTAAATCAACGGCAACATGCGCTAAAATAGCCGGCCATGACACCGCAAATGATCTGTTTACCTCTGCAGCTTTATTTTTTCTCTTTTGAAGCGCGTGCATCCGAGCCAGAACGCAGAGCGAGAGAGGCTCAGGCAACACAAGACTTCGCCCAGCCAGCCTGGAGGTTGGGCGTGACCCAGACAGCCAGGGGTTGCCCTTTTCCAAGCCAGGGGTTGGGCGTGACCGAGGAGATTTCCGTCTGTGAGGGGTTTCTCTAAATGTAAATTCTAACATCGGAGAAGATCTGAAAACGTTCCTTCGTTAAGGAGGCCTTAGTCAAACTGTCAAACATGGCTGTCAACAGACCTCTCAGGTATTGTACTCCCACCTGAGGGCATGGGCTCTCTGCCCATAGTTTGCAGGAGAGAATGTTAGGACCGATGCTAGTATGACATGCAGTTCTACCTGTGAGTAAAGAGATTAAATACTATAACCATCCCAAAGTTTTTTCAGAAGGGATTTCTTCTTTGGTCTAGTTGTACAACAGATGTTTGGGTTCCCCTGTGGAATGTTGGTGGATTGATCCCACTTTTCGCCATCTATTCTGTATTCATTTCACAGTATTACCAAGGTCCTTGGAACACAGCAGTACAAATTATGCCCAGAGCGAAGACAACAGTCTCTTCCGCCCTTCAATTACACTTTTTATCATCCTTTTCCCTGCACACCTGAGGTCGGTAGCTAGTTTGGAACAAGCAATGTCTGTTAACTATGTCATGTATTTTCTCTTCTCAGCCGAGCACATCTAGTGAGTGAGCCGTCCAGATGCTGTGTCCTGCCTAGCAGACCAGCACAGTCCATTTCATCCAAATTGTTTACGCTGGGATAAGGAGGTGAATATTGACACTGTCCGTAACCAAATTTACGGCCTTGTTTTGCAAACCTTATTTTGACTGAGTTACATTGAGCCCTTCACCCTGGATGCTGTTTTGCAAAACAGCAGACTCATTCTAACCGCACAGCCCTCGGTGCTGTTTGGGGCAGAGTGAGGGCAGCAGGATGTCATCCTCTGACTGGACACGCTGGGTCCTGTAAAGAAGTCGTAACATTGTGAGGCATAATGCAAAAAGGAAAAAAGAGGAGAAGACTTGTTTAGAGGGACCTCAGAATCTGCTGTGATTTCAATTTTAGTTACACCACATCATGACAGAAAAGATCAATGACAGAAATACAATGGCTGATCATCGATTAAATATCAATCCCAATTTAAAGGGCCCAGTTTTGCACCTTCCTGCACTTTCTTAAAATGCTGAGCAGAGCTGCCTGTAATGCCATCTAAACTTGACAGCTTGTTGGAAAACATTTGCCTCCACCCATCCCACTTCCATGAACTCTTTGAAGTCTCCCTACTCAAACAATTCACCTCTCTCTCATTGGAGCAAAAGTTACTAATTTCAACATTTATTTTATTCCAACAAGACGGTAATTGATTTTAAAGTTTGATTATTAGGGCAAGTGGTGATGAGGGGGTCGATATGTCTGAAGCAATGCAGTGAGCAGCTGCTGGCACCGGTAGTGCCTAACTTGGTCGGTAGGCAGAATGATTCATTAGTGTTGGAAACCCCAGCCCTGATTTCAATCTCCACGCTGGTCGCACTCTAAATTAGAGCTCATTCATGCCGTTCATGACAGATGGAAACCCAAGCTGCTTTAACTTCTTCATCTTTTACTGTGGTGCATTCACACAATCGGTACCTCTGGTACCACCATCTCACCAGAAGGTCTTGACCTCACATGACCTACGGGGTTGTGTGCTTGCCTACGCCTTGTACAGTAAGCATACAGTGCCCTCCGTAAGCCTCTAATTCGCTTCATCGTCAGAGTCACATTATCCTGTGTGCATGCTGACTAACCTAAATCCATGTCATTAAGCTCTGCTTCACCTGATGGATAACTGCTGCCTGCCTGACACCAGGCAGCCAAACTCATCGCTGCCTCTCGATTCCGTCCTGCCCAGGTGACTCGAACAATCACTAGTCATCCATTCGGCTAAAGTTCCTCTTTGTTCAGACTGACGGATTTGTACTCAAGCATACTAATCCATGCCTAAGCTCCCCTGTAAGAGTTTCCAGGGTGTCTGATGGTCCACTAGGCCTGGTATGAAGCTGGCTTGGGACGAGTCCACTCGGAGGAACCCAGCTGAATGTCTGCAAGTACAGGAACTGTGTCTGCCCAACACATCAAAACATTTATGGAATCATATTTCCCTTTTCTGATTTTTGACATACCTTCCTCCAGTCTGAGAGGATTTTTAGGCTGTGAAAGCTGTTTGACTGTGTAGGGAGAAATGTCAACTTTCTTTCGCTCTCTTTCTACCCTTTCCATTGTTTCTCTGGTTTTGCTTTCTTTACTTTTAACCCTCCCTTTTTTCTACTTACTAAGTCACTCTGTCTTACAATATCCCAGCCACTCCTCCCTCTGTCTTTCCCTGCTCCTCTTTCTCTCACCGAGGTCAATGGTTCCATGGGACAGAGCTAGACGAGAGGGCCCCCAGAAAACGTATCGCTTGCCTTGGTTTGTGTAGACACAGACCCGCAAAGCCAAAGTCAACATTTTCTTATTAGGATTCAATTGTAGTTCTGCTGTGTTTTCTCTCTCTCCAGCTCAGCCTTTGATATCCGGGATGTAGGCTTTGTGATGGCAGTGTTTAATTGAAAGTGAAAACAGAATATCAAAGAAACGGGATGAGACTGGGGTTTCCTGACAGATCCTCTAATCAATATCAGACGAGGGCGGGTCCTGGGAGAACTGACCAGACAGGAGACCTTGAGGAGGACCAGAAGCAGTACACAGTCTAGAAGCGGGTTGGTGAACACATAACAACCAAATTAAGCAAGAGGGTTTTTTTTATTACAAAATACAAAACACAGCAGCTGAAGCACAATTCATTGTATAAATACAACAATTCAGAATTTAAATACAGTCAGTGCGGATTTAAAAAATCATGTTAATTGCTAATGCTGGTGTTGTCCTCTTCATACTTTACATCTAAAAGTTTTTCATTCCATTTTATGCTATTTCTTTACACTGCTGATTTTGCTAAATGCCATTGTTACTTGGTTATCAGACACAAGGCCATACAGTGAATGTGGAAGACTGTTCAGAATCTGACCTAGTTTTTAAAGGAATTTGGAAATAGTGGAGGCATTTACTTGCCAATACTGTCCTAGTGCTTAGTTCATATAAATCACTATAGTCTGCTCAAAATGAGAAATGCAATCATACAATCCATTTCATTCTTTCGACATAAATGCAAAAGGAGAAAACACATTTTAACATTTCTATATACATAACTTTTTACAAGACACCGTAAAACATACATTTTAAATTAAATATTTCTGGCATATAAAAATGAATAACTTAGAGTATGCATGACGTATAAGAATAGTCATAGTTCGATTATGGTGATTATATACAAAATAGTGATTTCTTGATATTTGAGAATATAGAAACACTTAAGGTGCATTTCATTATCTCAGAACTGAAAACAAACCTGTGAACAACATGAAACAACGTCAACAAGGGACATTAGATTTGTCTACTGAAATAGAACCATGCATCACTCTTCTTTTCTCCTTGTCCCACCAATCTGGATGATACTGACTGAAACCTATGAAATGCCCCTCAGATATGACATAAAGGTACAATTATAAAAAAGTGAAGCATCACAACCAGTGCACACTGAAACTCACACAACTCACCACTAAACTCACTATGGTGACAAAACAACAGCATTGCAAAAATAACCAACATCAACGATATTGTAGTTTGACCTTCTAGCTTTTGCCAACAGGCTACAAGACAAATTTAAGCTATTATCATGATGTTCCTCTGACCATGGCAGGGCCATGTGGGTAACGCACACCGACTCAAAGTGTGACACCTTTAGCACCATTGAAGAGAATTAAGCAGCTGTGATTGGTTATTATCAATATTCCATAAACCATTAGACAACAAAGCATCTTGACCCTTAATAATCAGTAATAAAACAATAGTGAAACAGAAAGAATGCATGCAACACCATCAGATATATTCTCTCATAATCTTTCAATTAATCGGCCTTTCCAAACCTTCAAATCATATCAATGAAAAGTTTTTGTACAAAAACATACACATCATGAATGACCTCACATCATCAAAACCTTTAAATGTGTGCTGGACTCTTAAATAAGCCCTTATATACAGAAAGGCATGGTCCAGGACTGTTGTGCAAATCCTTTCAGGGTAGAAAAGTCCAAATGGCAGTCAGGGAGTCAGCTTATTTAAGGGAGAACTTGGAGGAACCTTTGTTTATTTGAACCAGTGCAGGTAGTTTGTTTTGAGGGCCGGGAAGCACATGTTGTTGCTGCAGGAGCCTCCATAGCTGGGAGGACAGGCAGAGCAAGGGACACCTACTTTGTAGGGGGCCTCTCCTACCCAGTTCCCCCTGGAAGACAGAAGACACACAACCCACAGGTTAGGAGGATGAAAAGGAGGATTAACTAGTATTACATCAAAAATGTGCTGGGCTCCTCCGCAGTACCCTCATATGTCTTTCCAAACTAGCAGGACATGGTGAGTCACTAGCTACATAGCGTAAGTTTAATTAGCTGAGTCAAAAGAGGTGTGTTGAATTCGTTGTCTTAGGCGTAGGTCACAAGTCAGTCACAAGTACCAACAGCCCTGAAAAACGACCCTTTGATTTTGGCATTAGGGAAAGAATTCTTCTGGAATTATGTGAGATTCTGGAGCTTTTGGAATGCGCTCCCCATACACAGTTTGACTTGGGTGGTAGTGGAATGTTTTGCAGTTCCTGAGTGTGTGTAGTTTAGCATGCTTGCTAGGGCTAATCCACGCACGATGTTTGCAATCAAGTTCATGGATCTAATTCAGGGACCGTACATTCCTGCAAGGTGTGTTATGTGGTTGTGATGTACTTACTTTGAAGAGTAGTTGCACACTAAGTATGTGGCCCGTTTCCACACAGACCCCCATACGTTCATATTGTGACATGTGTGAACGGCACAGCCCACTTTGTTTGATGACGCCCACACCATCTGAAGAAAGGAGAGACACAATTCACAGGCTGTGAGACTTAAGTTGGCTTTAAGGGGTCATGCTCATCCTACTTTGTGGCTCTCTGGTTCCACCCACCTGTGTGTAGTGTGTGCACATGGGTCCGTAGCATTTGAGGGGGCAGCGTGGGTTGCAGTCACGTGGGTAAGGGAACACGTAGTCCTTGACCTCATCATACCATGGTTTCACCAGCTGGAGAATGGAGCGATAGCTATGGACAAACACAGACAGTCTCTCGTGAGTAGGTTTTCAAGCCTCTTCCACACGGACACACAGAGACAGTAACATAGTCCAGTCCTAGAGGTCTTGAATTTTAGCTCTGTGGGTGAACCACAGACTAGGTGTCAGACTGAGTCATGTACTAAGGCTGAGGTCCTGCCCGACGGGTCAGCGGCCAACGAGAGGTTGCGACTGGCTCCCTCTCGACCATGTCTGGAGAAACTGCTTCTGTTTATTTGCTGGGTTCACAGGAACATTCCAGGACCTTCTGCCGGGTCACAGTCAGACAACCCTTGGGGAGGGCACAAGGCTAGGAAATGGCCATGACTTCTCTAGCCAGTCTCGGGAAGTGCACATGTGCGGGGTCATAGGTCACTCACCGACCCGTCCTGACGGAGAGGTTCTGGCCCAGGAATCTGAGGAGGTGGCGTGGCCCATGCTCCCACATACAGGCATGGGCCCAGTCCTCTGCAGACTTGGCAAGGTTCTCGTCCCATATCTAAACGCAGAGAAAACAAAAAGCTCTTATAACACACAGAAAATATACAAACTAAGCCTCGGTCTCTTCACCGCCGGTGTGGCTGTGAGAAATCTTTCTCATTTCGACTAACTTTGCTGTGTCATTATGTCGCTAAACTGAAAGATGGAAGACTACGGGCACTTGGAACTCCAAAACGTTTATTTGTTCCATACACTAACTGTCCAGTAGATGTAATGAAGGATGAAGGCAGGAACTCAGTGAACTTGGTCCTAGTCAGCTGCCCTCACACATGTTTCCTATTTTGAAGGATGCACTGTGCAATGGGGAAACACTTCTGCTCATGACTTCAGCAGTACAGTTGACCTACATTACCATGACCATGCATATTTGTATACAGATGTAGTGAGGGAATGCACCTTCAAGACAAAGTCAATTTCCCCCTTTCATGAACCAAAACCACAAATCAGCTTTTGGCATCCAAGTCAAACATTTCAGTGTGCAACATTGTATTGGCCACTGAACACATTGTATGTCTACTCTGATGTGTGGAAAGGCATTTTCAGATTTCAGTATTTAGGCTCTCAACACTTTCCCACTAGTGGACCACTGGTGTTACAGCCAAACCCACTCCCAGCAAGGGTCTACTTTGGTGGTCCTAAGCTCCAATGTGCTCAACAGCTGGGAGTGCCAAAAGGCTGAAGGACATTTGTCATTGTTGCTTCCAGCAAATATACATCCATTCACACCAATCAGTACACTTCCAATATGATACCATTCACTCTTAAACTTTATCTCTTTTATACAAAGTCTTACTATGAAAAGGCATGAAACTGACAGAGCTATGTAAACACAAAATAGAAACAATAAGTACATAACATAGTCATCACTGTATATTGCAAACACTTCAGAATTGCAAACTAACGACTTTGGTTAGAATGTCACTTACCATATATTCCATGTTGGAAGCCGGGGGGAAAACCTTTCCTCTGACTTTATTGTGGTAATCAAGAATGGCAAGCATGTCATTTTGGGTAATATAACGCTTCCTCCTGGTTTTGGAAATATTGCTGGTGTCCGTTCCATAGTTGAATGCTGCGCCAAGATTGGTGAAATTGGTAGCTGGCAACGTGGATACGGTAGGAATACTCGTTGCCAAAACACTTGCTCCACAAGATATGCAGAGAAGCAAAAAGTCTATGGAATAGTACTGAACGTTCATGTTTTATTTGTTAGGATTTCTGACAGGATGTACTCCGAATACTCTTGAATCAATCTGAAAAGAAATATAAAAAAAGCCTTTTGAATTTTCTTTTCAGTAAATACATCAAATATGTCGGTAGACTATGAAACAAAACGATTTATGCATGTATATGAATTTAGCCGATGCAGCTGGCCGTTCAAAATGCTTTTCAAAAGTTTAGAATGATCTCAAAAGTCATAGCCTACTTTAAAAAATACACCAGTGTCAGGATGGATAGAATTTCTTACTTGGAAAAGGTCCTACCTTCCTTCAACAGTGCTGCGGTATCTTGTGCTTGCGTTGCCAAGCGATTTCTTCCCAAGCTTCTGCAAGTGAAGAGAGAAGTAAAGTGTCCAATAGAGGGCTGTTGCTCTAGTCAAGCTATAGGAGTACTTGGGCTCACAGCTCGACTCACTGAGTTTATATATCGCAGTGGACGGTGCAGGAAGTGGGCCAGCTTTAAAGGTGTGCGCAGCCTCTCCCTGTCACCTGAAACAAAACATAATTTGGAAGCGTAATGTTTGGTTTCTTCAATCCCGTTCCTGGCAGCTCTTGGTGTACTTCTCACAAAACATCTGCTATACGTTTGCGCAGCTGGACAAAGTGATGAAGAAACACATAGGCTACGATAAGAGAGTGAATAAACAGTTACCTTACAACAGGTCAAAAGGTAGAGGTCAGGCCCGTATAGATTACCCCGCAGCCACCGCACCGCGGGGCTCGCAGGCCTCGCAGGGGGGGGGGCCTCGCGTGGCATGCACGCCCCCCGTTTTTTTATTTATTTTTAATCCAATTTGAATTACATGGGATGCACACTATGGTCTTATTGTCTTGTCTGTGTTTCCAGAGTTGATATAAAAATAAAGAAAAGTATATTTAATTGTGCTTTCTTTGTTAGCTAGGTAAGTGACGTGACGAAGTAGGTCAGATTGTCACACAGACCGGCGAGGCCGCTGCAATTAAGTAGCCAACTGTAGCGTGGCTAGGAAAAAATGAAACGCACATTTAAAAGCGGTGCCCAAAAGTGGCATTCAAAACAGAACATTTCTGAATTAAATGCCAAACTTCCCAAAATTAAAGTATTTTTCGACCATCCGGTGAAGGATGCACTCATCTGCCAGGACAGGTATTGTACTGTTTGCTATAGCTAACATTACTGTAGTGTACCACGTAGCTAACGTTATACTTTGACAGTACTGCAGCTGTCTGTGTTGTGCTTAGCTAGCGTTAACAGCGAGCCTCCTTTCCAAGAGCCAGGAAAATGTGCCTTCTTGCTCCTTTATTGACTTCCTATCAAGCTGACAACATTGAAATAGAGTTTTTTCTGATTGAATACATTTCCCTCACAAGACAAGCTTGAGTTTTGATAGGGGGGGGGGCTCATGTGCTTCCGTTACTGGCCTGCAGTTACCTTTTACAACAGGTCAAAAGGTAGAGGTGAGGTCACGGCTATGTCCAAAATGGCAGGTTATTTTGTATATGAATTAACACAATAACTGTTGTTGTAATATGACGTTTTATATCTACATATGTAAATGTCATATAAAGGATCATTAGGTTACATTTTGCACTTTGGTTTAAGGCACTCTTACAACATGCATAAATTGTGGGAAGAACCAGCCTTTTGATAGGTAAAGGTGAGTATTGGGTTCCTTTCTCCTTCTTGTTTTCTTTGTCATATTCATTATACTGTGAAGATTACACTTGTTCAGTGTTTGGGTCCAGCTGACATCTGTGCCAGAACTGACGCCAGGCCAAGGAAAGAACCCTTTTAGCAGGTCATCATTTTCTTTGGCAGCCGGTTAGCAAATGAAAGCAACGTGACGCATGAACAACCTTCTCTCTCTATTTCGCTCTCTCTCTCCCACTTGCCTTCCCATCCCCCCCTCAGCCCCCAGCCCCACACCCCCTACACACTCTGGAAATCTGTTCTCTGGTTAGTTTTTGGGGAAGTGATCGACTTTCAGGTGCTGGAATAGTGAATAGTGGTTTTCAGTAAGATCCTTTGAACCGCTTGAACTTGCGTTGCACTTTTATATATTTTCTTTTTGAACAGTGTACAACACATCTGTGCACACCTGTGAGCCATGGATACAAACAAAACACAAAAAACTCCCCATACATGGTTTGATTATTATTATTAATGTTGTCTATTCACTAAGTTTTCAGCTTGGATCTTATTTCCCCTATGGTTGGGAATTGTCACACCTGGTCAGTGTTTGGACTCATCATATAATATGGAAACAATGAGCCTCTCTTTGTTCTGTTCTGCTGCCAGCTCAGACCCCAGCCAAAGATTGTAATGTCACAGACACGACACAGACTCCTCACAGGTCCATAGACTTGCTTGATAACAAGAACTGATCGAGTCCTCTGCTAAATAGATTTTGAATTGTCAAATGGTCTCTTTTTTCCATCTCCTTTTCGCTGTCTTATGTAAACCCCCTTTCGCCTTTTCTCTCTGCTTGTGAACTCAGTGACCATATATGAGTTGAACCACTATTATATTATCAGCGAAGTAATTAGGCCATTATTTGGTGCACAGGCCAGTCAGAGGGCCTTGGGTCTGTTTTGGAAAAGCATTCTTTTTCAGAGAGACCATTTATTTACTTACAAGATATTGTTCCAAGTTCTCCCCTCTTCCCCTCTTTTGAGGCCTCTCGAAGGCCCATGTTGATGCCAATACAGAGTGAGATGCAAGGGGAAAAGAAAAAGAGAAAGAGAAAGAAAAAGAAAGAGAGAGAAAGAGTGTGAGAGTAAAAGACAAAGAGAAAGAGAGAGAGAGAAAGAGATCAGCAAAAGAGAGATGTTGAAACAAATGTATTTTCTCCTGTTAAAAGTTTGTTAAGACTGTAGCATTATACTCCTTTTTCTGCAGTAGGATATTTTATCCCTGTGGGGTGGGAGGAGTTTGGCAACTAACCCGATTTAATTAAATCTACAGTACTGAAAAATAAGTGAGAACTAGAGAGGGTACAATTTCAGAGGAAATTGTGAGGTGTGCTTGCAGTTGTGGCAGTTCTTTTGTACTATATCACCTCCAAACATATTGTTTAAACTATTAACAAACATACAAACATTTGTTGAAAGACAATATTTTTCATGGGTGGTGGTAGACAACATTGGAAGGAACTGTTGCGAGCAAATCCATTAATTTGTGTGATCGATAATAATTACACTTTACAAGAAGCTATTTGGACCGTGTTCTGACAATAAATGAAGAACATTAGCTGCACATGTTTTGCCCAGATAACTGGATATCAGACCACTGAATGTTTATGAAGTCCCTGTGTTTTTACTTTTGACTGGGGACAAAACAACTGGGCACAGAACCACCTATGATGTTCAAGTCCTGCTGATACAATTGTAGAGAAAACAATTATTCTTGATTTGAAGCTATAGTAGTATATCCGAAAGACCCAAAGGGCTTTGATAGTGGGTCAAAATGGCGCACACAAAAAAGGTTGATGATGTCACAAGTTTGATTTTTTTGGCCCTAGAGCCAACAGAAATGGTGACAGGTCAGAGACGTTTACATTGGTCAGCAGCCCAGCCTTCAGTTTCAAGCCCACCAGAGGCCGCTTCTTCCACATGCATCTGTTAAACATCGTATCACTTAAATATACTGTTACATAACAAATATTGTATATTTCTCTCAGTGGGCAAACATTCAGCTGGGCAAATGCTTGTTGACAGTAAATATATCTACGGGTGAGAAAGTTGTTCTTAATCTTTTCATAAGAGGCTGAGAGAATGGCCTTAGGCTCCTCCCTTGTTGAAAGATTTACAGGCCCAGTTATTGTCTTAATAAATATAAATCCTTTGATCAAAGTCTTCTATTACTGATTTTTAAAACTGATAGACCCTGCCCTGTATGTTTATTTATGTTGTTATGCTGGTGTTCAAATAAATGTTTGTAACACTAACTGGACATGAAACTCTATATTTCTTATCGCTTAAAGTAAAGCATAAAGCTGCTCCATAGAATGTTACTTCATAGACATCAATTGACTTATTGTGGGATATTGCAAGAGTACTACAGCACCTAGTAACCTTTGTGTGTTCTTGTTGAGTGTAGCCCTCAACACCTCCCACAGACTCACTGGAACAGTTTGACTGTTCATATATAAACTGGACTTGAAACCTTTTTCAGGACTGAGAGTCTTTCTCGTGTTGTTGTCTAGGAACAAGACTGGTCCCTGATTGGCCAGTCATAGCAGACAGTGGGACCCATGGTGACTTTGTCCGGAACCTCGGTCAGGAGAAAAACACCATAAAGGCCATTAAGGCAACACCAAGCACCAAGAGCAAACAGGCCATAACAGAGAGGTAGCCATTGAAACCTTGGAGCATTATCAGGAATTCTCGTGATTTTTCTTCATAATTTCACCATATCGTTGGTTGAATCAACCTTGATGGGAAAAAAACGCTCTTGTGTTTTCTTGTCGATATTAAGACAATATGCAACAATCGACATGAATACAAGCGTAATGCATGCTTTAAAACTTTCTTGACAGGCATTTTCTATAGAACATATGTAAGATTTTCCCGATAACACTGTTTTGAGCGTGGGAACACCACCAACATTACGAGGTAGTAGACTTGTGCTTCAGGAATAAGTCCTCTGTATCTATTTTTGACATGCCACATTCCTTTGCCGCCAGATATTCTCACCCATCTATAAGACATTTACAGCCATCTTTGATGGTCGGGGCTTGTAAGGGAGGACTGAGACGAGACTGTGGTCGCACACAGACATTTCACAAGAGGTTCTGATGTCAGCTGAGCGAGAGACACGCAAACATGAAATATTCAGCAGGGTCTAAAGTTAGAGCAGAGACGTTTTATGATGTATCTTTATGACAACAGGTAACAAAAACTATCACCTGAGATTTAGGAAAACAGCTGGAATGCAAACACAGAGGAGGTGAGTTCCTTACATCTGACATCAGAGTCTTTCTTTCCACGAGAAAACTAATGTTGACTTTTAGACCATTTGCAGAGTATTTTCTTTTTGATATCGCACAGATGCACTATTTATTCATATACGTTTGGTTCCAACATACGTAATGGTACGGTACCATATACTTTTTTCTCTCACAGAAACAGGTGCAAAGTACCCCTGTAAGGGATCTGTTTTAGTCATCAGAGAACCTGTATGTTCCCCTGGTGCTGCAAGAGGGGTGGTTGGCTTCTGGTGAGATGGTAGTCTGGCTGGGGTTGGGGCTGGGGCAAGGGCTGATTTGCAGTCTGACTGTAACTGAGGCTGTGGCCCGTGGCCCTGGCTGTGGCTGGGGAGGCCTGGAGTCCGTCTAGACAGCAGATGAAGGATGAGCCGAGACCTTGGGAGAGAGGCCCTGTGTCGGGCCCCTGGTCGCTATGAGCCTCTGGTTGTTCTAGGCCACTGCACCAGCCTGTGTGCCGATGTGGATCCGCTGGGATGTGCCCTGTCTTCTCATCCGTTTCTGACCTTACTGGGTGCTGTGTTTTGTATGAGTTTTATGCCATTTTCCTCTTACGAGTTCTCGAATCAATTGGCGTCGCCGCGTCGGCCTTCTCACAGCACACCCTATCAGACTGCAGACTTGAGTTCACCAGTTTGACAACTCACTTATAGAAATGTCAGATTCGCCTTGGCTCTCATCACCTGGTTGATTCATGCAGTTTTCCTTTATAGTTCTAATTCTTTTTTCAAACAAGCCAACATGCATGCAAGGCAAAGCTATTCCAATAGCACTGCTGGCAAGTCATTTACATGATGTTTCAATGGATGCAGCAGATTCCTCCAGGCATTCCTGGACAGTCTAACCTAGAGAGCAGTCTGTCTCCTGCTCTGTCCCACAGAAATCATGAATTGTATAAATTGCTTTTTCCTATAATCAAAATGTAGCCCAGGATTTACAATCGGACTGGATTTATCATCACCAAAAGGGGAGAAACCCAGATCCTGGATCCTTTCTGGGAGGTTGGAGACAGATTCTTTGCTTACTTGGCACCTAGTGGGAGCTTTTGTGTGGCTGTGAAGCACTGGGGAAAGTTGCAACTGTAGAAGTTGCATTAGAAGGGACTGGTGACATCTGGTGAACTGCTCCATTCATTGCTAAAGAATATGCAAATTGTTATACTGGATTATTTTGATGTCAGATTGTGTTCGTCCGATCCTCTTAGTGCCTATTAAAAACGCTATGAGCTGGTCAAGTAACCACCTGCCAGAAAACAATGCAACTAAGTAGCCTAATGCCAGTGATCCTATTGTTATGCTGTGGTTACCTACTCTGTGAGGCAATTGGTAGACACAACTGAAATTGAATATTTCCTTGTATTGTATTGTGTGCACATCTTGTGTATGAGATCAAAAAAAAGTTATACAGTGGCAATACTAAAGAATAACCCAGGCCTTGTACAGTAAATTACATTTTAGCCATTTAAAAAATGCTTTAAACATTAGAAAATATACCACCCAGACATCATGTAATAAACCTAACCCTAACACAAAATTGTGATGCCCCCTTTTAATCTGATATACGGGGCGGTTGCTGAATTATTCTACAGCATGTCCCCCATTCCTACTGTAACCATAAGACAGCATACCATTCCAATCCTCTCCACAACACATCTTTCAGAAACGTGGATTTAGACAAGGAGTGTTGAAATTACATGCCAAACCTAGCTGTGGGATATTGTAGGCTTTAAGTTTAACACATCTTCAGAGTAATGAAAATAGTCAACTGTTTCCAAGCTAAATGTTTTGCTTTTCTTACTGTATCTCCGGCTGTGGAGCGGCATACCAGATACAGCAATAGGATGGCTACATTACCTTAAAGAGAGAAGTGGACATTCACTCACAGCAAACCCTTGTATTTACATGTGTTTTCAGCCACACAAAACAAGTGCCCGAAATAGAATGGTAGTATTTCCAAAACTCACTACTTTCTGAACATTGTTTTCACTGTTTTTGGGTGTTCTTGCTCCAGACAGAAGTTATTTTCACAAAGTTATACGCTCTATTCATTTGGAGTCAATGATATTGGGAATCTGCAAACCAGAATCAGACTTGGCCCAGGACAAATTTGTTGGAACTCTTTTTACATCTTTATATTCACATCGTTAGCCTACCGTGAAGAAACATCAGCTACAGTTTCATTAAAAAAACAGTATTTTCCTTTGGTTGAGTTACCTAATTCATCTTGAACATGTTCAAAAAACGATAAATCTGCTGTTTGTAACCACGCTCTGCCTGTGATCTGTGCTGACATCACTGTTTGTGTTGGGTCCCCCTTATCAGTCGAGTAGTAACGTGTCGCTCAGTCTTGGTGTGGGAGTGATGGATGGAGGTTTCTGTGAAGGCGAAGCCCCCGTGGGATAGCTGGGACTCACCTCTTGCCCTCTCTCTTCGTCATCCTACCAGTCAGTACGAGGGTAGCTATAATATCAGTGTATAACAAACATGGTCAGTTTCTCAGACCAGGGTCTGACCATGGTCGAGTCATGCCTCAGACAAGTGCTTCCCAGTAAGGGGGTCAAGACCTAGACATGGGGGCTGTTCCTAAAGACTGTTTATTTGGTTAGTTACAGGGAACCTTCAGTAGAATTCTGCAGGTCATGGTGTGGTGACGCTTCATTGCTTTCCTGTGCTTCCGAACTTTGACAACATCCCCTTAGTTTGAACGTAGTTTTTAAATTGCGTTCAGCTGTGTTCGATACACATTTGATCATGACGAGACAAGATAAAGTCAGGGTAGTCTGTGAAGGAAAGTCAGGCTTTTAACGACGATTGCTTCTGGGGTAGCATTCAGAACATCTGTTGAACACATACACTTCAATGTAGCTGTTCACCCTACTTGAACTATGGAGTGTCTTGTTTCAGACCATCTTTAAATTCATTATGTCCACTTGTGTCCAAACAAAACAAAAGCACAAAAGCTAAATAGCAGTGACCGTGTCCTCTTATTAGACAATATCGACCTGGCCAACTGTTCTGTGTCATGCAGACCTTTGGTCAGGCTCTAACCCACTGTGACAGGTGGCATACCCTTCAGCAATTTATGACTTGGCTCATCGCAAACAAACAAGTTTTATGAGGAAAATAGAGATCTGTCAGTTGCTTGATTACTTTGCGGTTTCATGGTGTTAAAACCAGGTGTTACCATAGTACAAGATGATCTCATGTGGGTGTGTGGATGTTTAGGCTTCCTTAAGTCTTTATAATGACTTTGTAGTGCAGTCATTTCCTAACTTCACAGAAATATTGGCATATTTAGTTCAAACAACCTATTCACAACATTGCATCATAGATAGTGTGGCTTATATTTATATCTCTTGGTAATCCAATAACACAGTGGAACTGACTGTATTCACGTCAACAGATGAAGCTTGCGTAAAGCAGTAAGTAGTACGATTTAGTGACGTGCTTCTGCATCTGTTGTTGATAGTTAAGGTATATTCAACCTGTTTGCCTCGCCCAGTGTTTTGACTCCTTTTAAATTTGATTTCACTCCCACTATTTCTTTTTCTTGGCTTTTGTCCCTACAACTATTTCATCTGCCAAACAGCATCACAAGCCTCTGTTTTCATTCTATAATCCTGGGATATTGAATTAATCTGCATACACATCGATTTTTTAAAAACTGCGCAGACAAGTACGTCTGGGAAGGCCAGCTTATATGGTCTGCTCCAGAAACCAGCAAAACATTACATCACCTCACATCACATTTCTCCCTGGCAGTTTGACCTGATGTGCGTCTTCTAACTGCCAAGCCATCTCATGTTCCATTGGATCAGATGGAGCACCGGCAAGTTGTCATTGTAAAGAAAGAGATGAAGCCAACGCCAGGTTACTACTAGGACCATCAGAGGGTCACAGATGGTTTTTTTATACAGATTTTCGAATAACAACCTCACACCCCTCTCATCTGGCCAATCACTGAGAATCCCCTCACTGTTATTAACTTGCAGTACCCCTCATCTTTGGCGGACACCAATATCCTATTCCAAGAATTTAAACTTGAACTTGTCGGTTCAATTCTTCAATCAGTTTGATCAGGATGTAGACTTTGTATGACTGGGAACAACATTAGACAAGAACGTTTTCACCCAACTCGGTGTCTGTATTCAAGCGCTGACAGGTCAACCGTGGGTCAAGAGTAAATCAGGCCAGCTGCTACCTTGCTTCGTGTTCCCTCAAAAACAAGGGAGTGAATACAGTACTACGCTAAACTCTTGATGTACTGTACTCTATTTTTCTGCATCCCTGCGCTGGCAAGCGTATCCAGTTCCTGTTTCAGGCCTTGGTCCGGGCTGTATGTATGAGCACCCACCCAGAGACGTTCAGACGCCGGGGCGCAGCCTCCCTGCCCTCAGGAGGGGCTCCTGGTTTCAATGATCCCTCTGAGGGCCTGTGTCCACTGCCTTCAGTCAGAGGGGCAGCACCTCAGAATACCAAGCAGGAGGAGAGAGGAAGCAAACTAAATAGAGCAAACCTAAACAACAGGTTTTATTTTCAACGACTGCAGCCATTTATGAGCTAGAAAACATTTCGAAATTGAGTATGAACCTTGAGAGAACGTCTGAAAAATGAACCATTGCTGGCTCTCAGAGAGTCATTTTACAGTTTGTGGGTTCAGTGATGAATAAAAGGCAGGTATCATTTTTCATTACTCTGGGCTGAGATTTGTCCGTCATTTTACAGGCAAATAATATATTCAGTGAAAATGGAGAGTAATTCTCTCTATCCTTGGTTATTTCACTGTCAGCTTTGTCAGTGCAACTGATGATTTCTTGTCATTGTGCTAGTCATGTCACAAGAGCAATTATGATGGTTGATGTTGTTTTACACCTCCACTTTATCCGTTCTTTGTAGTTAACTGCTTTCTTTTCCAGTGTTGTTGTAGGCTGGCCAGGTTTCAGTAGAGGAGGTTTTCCTTCTGAGGTATTTGTCTGTGCTGTTGTAATGACAAACCTTTACGTAAGTGACCTCTGACTTGAGGAGTCTTGTCCACAGACACAGCAGTGGAGTCATTCCAGATGGAGAACACACCACTGGGACATGAACGTCAAGATGGCCGACCTGAAGGTGCAGAATAGGGTCAATCAATTAAGATTTATGAATCAATCATCTTGTTTGAACTTTTTTTTATGACTCACTGTGTTGTAATAGGTCTGAATAGATATAGACAACCTCATTCATTATTTGACTTGAAATTCACCAGGCGGCCTAATTGTTAAATTGGGTTGTGGAAAGAGTCATAACCCTCTCGATCTGACTGACAACAAGGGATGTCTTCAAACTAGTTTAGTCATCACATTAACAGTCGCCATAGTGAATATGCAATATTGAACTTGGAGCAGTGTGTGTGTGTGTGTGTGTGTGTTTGGCTGAGTCAACTACAGAGAGAAAGCTGTCTGTTGTGCCTGGAAAGCCAGACTCCGGCTGTGGCGATGCAGATGCTGAAGAAATTATGTAATATTACCTCCCTTGAAAATACAAGTGTATAAAACTGTTAAGGGCGTTGAGAGAACAATTGACTATTCATATTTCTTATTTTCTGTCTCCATATGGAAGGGCTCAGAATCACAGACTGTTTCATGAAGCAGGAGTCAGGTGGCTGAGCGGTTAGGGAATCGGGCTAGTAATCAGAAGGTTGCCAGTTTGATTCCTAGCTCTGCCAAAATGACGTTGTGTCCTTGGGCAAGGCACTTCACCCTACTTTGCCTCAGGGGAATGTCCCTGTTCTTACTGCAAGTCGCTCTGGATAAGAGCGTCTGCTAAATTACTAAAGGTAAATGTAAGCAGTCAGACGCACCAAATTACATTCTCCTCACCAGCTGCATGGGTGAAGTTAAGCCGGTTAGATCTGAAACCTGCTTTTGCAATTTGTTACAGGTTGAATCCGAACCATTCAGAAATCATTAGAGCATCAACTTCACTGGATTTAACAACTCATGCAGATACAGTTTGTGGTTTTCTTTTGCAGAACACTAGCAGAACGCAGAGAGCTGGACTGGTGAAGCTGCCATCTGCTGCCTAAAACGACAATGGGTTTTTGGCAAAGTGTGCTCTGTCGCCATGCATCCATCTTGCTGATTTAGCAGGAATAACATTTGAGAGATTTATTTGCTTGAAAATGAAAAACAATTGGAAGGGAATACTGGCACCCACGCTGGGAAAAACATGCTGATATTAGATTTAAATTATGTTCAAAAGAACTCAAAATCACTGTAGATTTTTTTTTGTTTTCCCCCCCCAAAACGATTAAATCATCATCTAGTACCATACTGCTCTGTTGATTGATCAGGTTGTTGCCTGATGAATATTAAATGATCCATATCGCCTCATGCACAGTGCCAAGTTTCCACCTAGACTACAATGGGTAAACCTTCTGAGCCCATACTAGCAAGGACAGCTGCATATTTGCAACACCAGCTGTAAACTGGAATACCGACCCTCAACACTGAGGCCAACAGAGCATGCTGTACAAACAAAAGATTTGATTTGGGTTTCTTAAATGTCATGTGCATTTGGAATTCCATTCTTTCAAATTCAATGAGAGTTTGACTACAATTGACAGTTTGCCTCTGACACTTGTGGCCAATGAAGACAGAGTGCATCTCAGTACATCGAAGACTGATGGATATAACCAACTGAGGAGACTTCAGTGAGATAGTGCCTACTCAGCCAACAGTCATCGTCATCATTATAGACGTTTAAACATCTGTAGAACACCAACACTACTTATGTACGCCCTCTATAACTCCCTCTGAATGTCGTGAACGTTTTGTGCTTGCTCTCTGTAAAGGTCAGAACACAGAGTTACCGCTCCTCCACACAGTGTTCCTCCACCACCATGTGGTGCTCTGGCCCAGCTCCTAGAGGGCCGACCAGGTGACCCGTGTCATCAAGAGCAGGCAGAGGAAACACATTCCAGTCCCTCGCCCATATGTGGAGGAAAACCCTGGGTGGTAGTGACGTAAAACACACTCAAAGAACACACTATGAGCCTCCGCAAAAACAACATTCCTCTCCCTCTCTCTGCCTCCTCCTCCTCTCCCACACAGGTTGTACATTCATTAACATACGTCGAGGACAAAAGCCAGGGTACGTTAAGTGACTCTCACATGTGAAATGTACCGTGGCGTTATTCATTCCAGAACGGCATGGTTCTTTGTGGTCAATCGGGATGCGTTGGCAGGTCTGAGTGATCCAGCTGCTCTGCCCTGGGTAAATGGGATTGGGAATCCAGACGGAACAGGGAAGAGGGTCACTGATGGGAAATGATGCTGAGCTGGTCATGTGACATGTCACGTGTCTCCATTATAAGTCACTTGGACGAGACGATGACAGTTAGCTAATAAACACGCGGGTCCAGCCACGTGGCCGCAGGCGGTTTAGAGAATAAAAGATTTATTGAGAGGCGAAAAAACATGATTGCTGGAGGTCGCACAGCTTCTCCCACTGGACTGGCAGGCAGTCATGTTGCTCCTTTGAATTTAACACTTTTAACACGAATCATACCTAAAGACAGACAATATTAAAGGACCACTTATGTCTGACACAATCCACATTTGCCATGACTGTAACGAAAAAAAAAGCAACGGCTCTCAAGTTATATCATCCATCATTCTCTACTGATGGATAATATATCCATATACCGTATCCATACTAAGGGGTAAAACTCCATCATCACCTACTGATGAATATTAATATTTAGACAGTTACCTTTTTCACAGATTTGATTGCGGTCTCTCATGGAGTGTTGAGTACAGTATAACAACTGGCTCAGAGTGGATGTGGCTCATTTCACATCAGGGCCAGAGCCCGGTGATTCCCTGTGGAGATCATTGACGTAACATCTCCCGCTGTCAGCAGGGTGCCCTGGTTATTACTGACGCAGGCTGGCACCAAAACGTCTCAAGTCAAACACGCTGAACAGAGGGTCATTGTCCAATTCGCGGTGGAACACACACACAAATGCGTAAATGTGTGGATATATACGGGAGCTTACACGCACACAGGCAGCGGAGACATTGCACACATGAACACAAACGTATAGTCATAATTGCTCTGTTCAGGATTAGGTCTTACATAGCCTTTTAGTTGAAAATTCAACCAGAGGTACCAGAGGTATCCTACTAAGTTTAATAATGTGTGGCGTGTGACTTTTTCAAGCAAATAAAACACATTAGAGGCTTTGGAATCATTAAGCACACATCTGCCTTTGAGTTTCAAAATTACACACTTTTAGTTGGAATCGACGTGGTATTTTTTTTTGAAAGCTTGTATTTCAGATAATGTTCGTGACGTTTTCTGCGGTTGGCAAATAAGTGTGGGAATGGTTTCAGTGACTCGTCCAAAAATCATCTCTCAAGTTGAGTCTCCGTGTTACCTCTGTTCACGCTACTCTTCCTGGACACTATCAGTGTGTCAGCAAACAACGTCATTCTCTCCAGTCTTGGCAGGGAAGAAATCTTAAATCACTCTTAAAGCCTCTTTGAACAACGAATGAACTGGATGTGCTCTCCAGGAAGGAGAAATACAAGCCTTGTTTGGATGTGTTATCCGCATTATACTGAGTATTACATATAACATCTCTCTCTTTTTGTCTCTCTCTTTCTGTATCTCTCCCTCTCTGAGGTCGTCTTAACACTGCAGGTCAAAGCCCTAACTTGTGCTGTTAGTGATTGTTTTGGCCCAGTGTACACCAACAGAGCTACCATGACATGTGCTCAGTGTTAAGATATCAAGATATCAATAACCAGTATATGAAAGAGTTAAAGAACTTGTGAATCTGTGGAGTTTGGGGTGATCATGTTTTGCTCAAAGTCATTTGTCCTTAATGTACACACAGACTCTCACTAAAGCAACACAGGTCAAGGTGAAGATGACGTCTCGTAAATACTTTGACCAATGTGTAAGAAACTGTAAAACTCAACACATTTTCTTAACGTTGAGAATAACACCATCTCGTATTTTACTGGCAATGGGTCTAAAAAGTCTATACTTTCCATAACTCTGTCTGATTTATATTCATTCTCTCGTGTGTGTCCCCCCCGTTTTCAGAAAAGCCATAATTCTGAAACTAATTGTGAGTCCAGGATTTGTATATGCGGAGTGTCATATTTTGACTGCGTTTGATAGGGGTTTATTTTATGTTCTCCCAGCCGTCAGCCCTGCACATGCCCCATGCCCTTCAGCCAGCATGGCTGAGGTGAGGTCCAGGCCACAGGGACTGTGGTCAGGGTCTGGTCTGCTGGGACGACCGGGCGGACAATGTCACTGTCTGGCCAGCTGGACTCGGTGACCAGAGAGTATCTCTGTGTTTGTAGAAGAAGCCACGTGGTGGACCATGTTCTCCTTCCCTTTCTTCTGCCTTTCCTTCCTCCTGCGGCCTGGTTCTCTCTGTTTCTCTCCCCCTTTAATTCGCTGTCTCTCTCTCTCCCTCCTTCCCTCTCTCTCTCTCTCGCTGGTTTCTATCCATCTTCCTCCCCCATTCTCCCTAACTCTTGTGCTTTGTTTCTCTTTGTTTTTCATCACTTTTCCTCTCCTCCTCCTCTCCTCTCTTCAGCTCCACTGAGTGGAAAGCAAGATGATGGATGGGGAGGGTGACAGTGTTTGTCTTTCGTTCTACCTCACCTTAATGCCGCCGCTGCTGAAAGCTGGGGTGAACAGAACCGCTCACATACACTCACACGCCTACACATTGACCCCCACCCTTGCAAACATGCACACAATACACACACTTACACTGACACACATCCACACAGAGTAGCGTTGTTTTTGAGTCGAAGCTATATTCTCCACTGAGGTTTTACACGATGGCGTTTATGTGATCGTTCAAGGAGATCAAGGTTTTCTGCTACAGTGTTTAGGGTGGTGTGGACTGTGTTGCTCCAATGTGTGAGGGTCAGGTCATATTCTACTCAGTGTGGCCTTCCATAGACCACAGTCCAACTCCTGCGTTGCTTCATTTCCAGATCAGTCTCTATGTGGCCTGTGGCATGGTAATAAAACAAAGGAAACCTGGCCAGTTCATAGTCGTGCTCTTTGATCTGAACCAAACAGACTGGCATGACCCACTGACTTCCATAGAATAATAAACCGGGTGAGGAGGAGCGTCTCTCTTTTCAGATTTGTTTTCAGACTTCTTGAGCGCTCGACCAAGAGCACTGGTGCGGTACTGTTAGAGTTCCCTTTCGACGGTATTCCCTATAGACGGGGGAATTTCAACAGGCTTTCAGTTGTTTTTCAACATTTTGGCACTCGGCGGGATGTCCTGAGTTTGGTTCTGGGCCTGAGGTGAGAAAGACCCTGACAGAAAAGGCCTTCCAGGGTCTTTTTCTAGAAGCGTGGTGAGACCCATGGCTCATATCCTCTCAGATTGGCTGGTGAGATCTGTGGGACTCCCCTGAGAAATGCCTCATCTCCTGTCAGGTTGCAGATGTTTGGGCAGAACTCACTGTGCTGTCTGAATGTGCCTTGAAGAACACCATGTATTATGATGTCACACCTGCTGTTCATTTGAGCTTTGCCCACTGCCACTTGAGATCCAGTGAGGTATCTTACGTTCCATGGTTTCCATGGCCGACTCTGAGAGTGGAGGAGAGGAGGGAGGGGAGGAACGGAGAGAAAGGAGGCAGAGGAAAGGAAGAGGAGAGAATAGAAGAGGAGAAGAAAGAGAGTAGAGGAAAGAAAAGTAAAGAAAAGGAGAGAACAAAGAAGAAGAGAGACTGGGCTTGCCTGCTCTGTGGTTCTAATGTTCCCCTGCAGAATTAGTGGAAAGGTTATTGTAAAGCCTTACTTTCTACTTAAACGTTTGAATAACGGTGGAGAAGCCTATAAATTCTCTGGTGCTACACCCTAATGAAGATGATGAATGAGGAGTGTGCTGCTCGGGTGGAGATTTGCTGGTCTGCTTTATGGCACTGTGAAAGGTTCTGGGAGCCTGGTGGTGATCCTTCATGTTGTCATAACACGCAAGGCTTACAAATTATGGATTTCTGTGTGGCTCGTTGCCAAAGATGACCTCCTCTTCATTTCACAAATTACCGGACATTGTCCTGTATTTTGTCATTTGCCTTCATGAAAACACACTTGAAGTCATTCACTGCCGTTCAACTTAATGAAACGTCATTTGAATTAAAGATGGTTCTCTTGGAGGCATTACGCGTGTTGAATATTAGCTTAAACCTGTGTCTCAACAGTTGAAATACGGATCATCACAATGGAGACTTCCACCTGATACTCAGTGTCAGTTTCTCTGGGTCCTGCAGCATCAGACCCAGCTGCCTGAGACCAGTGCTGCCACCTACCTTGGCTCAGTTCTCCACCAATCTCCTATCTAGTGTTAACATCTGCACAGAGCATCAATGCTAGGTCAGGTCAACCTGATTCCGGGTCCTGTACCCAGTCTCAACCATGTCTGTCGTCTAGCTGCTCTCTCAAGTCAAATCAATGCTTCTCTCTCAAGTCAAGTCAATGCTGCTTTCCTAAGTCAAGTCAATGGAGGCACTATCACAAATAATCTAGGCATCCAGTTCAGTTTCATTCAGCCGTGTGCAACACAGTCCAGAAGAAGGTGTGTCAATGCTACTGTCCACAGTGCAACAGCCAATCCAGCTGGGAACTAGAACGGACTTTTCCTCCAGGTGAGAGCTGCAGCTTGCTAGCTCCTCTGCCTCTGCCTCTGGCCCTGCTCAGGATCGTGAGGTATTCAGAGGAGCAGGAATGGCATCAGCAGTGGAAAAGCGTCCGTCTGTCTCCAGTTGGCCGGAGTTAATGGGTTCAGCCTAGTCAGAGAAAACAGAGAGCTGATCCTCCATGGATAGGGCGCGTCAATAAAACTCTCTGCCATGTTCTTTAGTGCCTCGCTGCAACAATGAATAACTGTTGGAGCGAGAGTCGAGCAGAGCTCCACTGATGAACTTTAGAGACACCTGAGGCAGCATTTCTAACTTTTATAAATCAGTATGATATGGATGAGCTGAAACAAACTGGACGCACTGTACTGTGCTGTCTGTAATGTAACTTGTTACCCCAGAGTGTTACCCTGGTTACCCCAGAGTGTTACCCTGGATCTCTACTAACTCATTATAATCCCATTAGATACCGGTATGTTCAGATTAGTTGTTCAAACATACTTCTGATATACAGTACTCCTAGACTTATGAGCAGTTTGTCCTAAAGTGTTTTTTTGTTTGTTTGTTTTGTTTAGGTGTTATCTGCCAGCGTACGTCCCCTCTTGCACGGCTAGTACAGTTAGTACACAGGTTTCCACTGGAAGTTGAAGACGTTGTTTGCAAAATGGCCTCTGCAGCAGATCTGAAGAGAAACACAGGTTTCCTGAGGAGCCGTGTCAAATGTGACCTGTATCGCAGTGTTCTTTCTCTTCATTTCCTCCGCAATGTTGTTTTTGTTTGAGATGCACTTCCTCTCTCGTGCACCTTGAGAGTTCAGATGCAAACAGTGAAAAGTTACGATTACTGAAGGCCACGAAGCAGTCCATTTCAACCCAGACCACCCTGTATTCATGTATCATGTTTGGTCTCCTGTGTGGAAGGCTGTTAGTCTAGTATGTTAGCTGTTAGTATGCCGAGTGGCATTCTGAGATCTGAATTGTTCCATTTGGAGGCAGGTGTTTCTGATTATCTCTAGTATTGTCCTTGGCACTGACACATACATACAAACCCTGCCAGTGTAACAATCTGCTTTCAATATTACATATAGTCCTTAGTCCATTCACCTGTTATCTGTCTGGTGTCTTTGAGGTGATCCGGTACTCAGCGTAGGTGCAGAGTGTCTCTACGAAGGCGTTGATGGGCGATGTGGGATGTCTCAGCCGTTATCCCATTGAGCTGGACTTCACATGCAGGTATGAGAACAACTTTGATTTCGACGTTCCCAGTTCTCAAGTCAACGCTCTGTTCTTTCGATTGAGAGAGTTGAGATATGGATCACGGTGTGTGTACTGAATCAGCTCAATATTAGCCAGTAAGGTTCAGAACTCAATAACCTCCTCCATGACTGCGTTAGCACTGAACTGACCCGTGTTTGCACTCAACAGCATTCAAGGCATTGAATGAAATGGCAATACTTGAAAAAGAAGTTAGTGTTGCCAGAGATAAAACTAATTGTGGAAAGATTTACACGTGTTTTCCAAATGGGATTGAGGCAGTGGAAGTGTGTGAAGAATGTTTGATAATGATTATGCAAAACTTTTCAACATGCAAAGCTGGAAAGTTGAATATTCCGCTTGCTAAAACGGTATCTTGAACAAGCTGTCACCTTGAGAATCACATGTTGGCTTGAAAAAGACACGTGGAATGTGTGAGCCACAAGACAGGATTCGGCTCCACTCAACAGCAGGAATGTCCCTTTGAAGATGTGTAGACATTTAAACAACCTCCAATGTCAGCCATCACCAAATAAGAAAACATCCCTAGTCAAACAAGACTTGGTACTAGCAGTACCAACGTCACTCTGTCTATCATTTTTACCTTTGAAAGAGAATCAACAAGACACACACGTTGACATAACCTCAGATGAAAGTGGATTTACAGTCGAGTCATTCCACATTTGAAGAACCCATCTATCCTTTTCATAGAGGCCTTGATTTAACGCAGCTGGTAATCGAAAATATTATCAAGAATATTGCAACTCCAGTCTTATTATGTACTGATTGAAAATCTCCTTAAGAAGCAGCATCAGTTGTTTGATGTGGTGTAAATGTGTCAAAGGACATTGCGTGTGTACAATATTGATGGATCACTCATAGACAATCTTCCTCTGTATCTGTCACATAAATCTTTGCAGCCCGTGCCTCCTAAAGTACTGACGTGACTGTGCTCTATTAGTTTGAAGCTTAATGTTCATGGTCATTAATATCCTCAATGTCAGATTGAGAGTTTAATGATTAGGCCATGAAACCTACTTAAAAGCATGCCAGATTCAGCCAGAGCCCCGTGTGTGTAGTATGTAGCTGGTGTGTTTGTGTCTCTGTGTGTGTGTGGTGTTTGTGTCTCTGTGTGTGTGTTTGTGTCTCTGTGTGTGTGTTTGTGTCTCTGTGTGTGTGTGTGTGTGTGTTTGTGTCTGTGTGTGTTTGTGTGTGTGTCTCACCATTAGCCAAGAAGCCAAAGCAGTCCCTGTTATCGTTGGCTTGAGCATCATTGATCTGTATTTGTCTTTATGGAGAATTGCTCCTCATGCAGAACCAAAATCAGCAATAAATAAACGAATCAGTGGCTGTCTTGCGGATCCAACAAGGAAGCATTGCGTTGAATTGCAAAGACTGCATTAATGTGCATATTTTATGTAGATATCTCCTAAGATCTCTGTTCAGCAAACCCCATGAACCAACTCACATGCACCTTATGTACTGCACAGTTCCTGTGGATTTCACTGCTTCATGCTGCTGGCGCTTCTTATCAAAGAGAGGAAGCAGGAGAAGGGGGGGGGGTTCTCCTGTCTGAGTCCGGGGGAACCCTCGAAGGGTCCACATGCTCTGGATTTGCGCAGGAGTTAGGTGGCTGAGCGGTTAGGGAATCGGGCTAGCAATCAGAAGGTTGCCGGTTCGATTCCCGGCTGTGAAAAGGACGTTGTGTCCTTGGGCAAGGCACTTCACCCTACTTGTTTCGGGGGAATGTCCCTGTACTTACATTAAGTCGCTCTGGATAAGAGCGTCTGCTAAATGACTAAATGTAAATGGATTTGCCATCGAAGGGTCTTGTTTTTGCTGATGTTTACTCTGTCCGCCCACGATCAAAGATAATACCTGGGATAATCATTCTGCTGTGCTTATGTCCCTCTCCTAGCAACCAGGCCAGGTAACACAAGGAGGGGGGGGCGTGCTGGGGATTCCTCCAGGATCCGTGCACACTCATCACTTTCCACTCTCTCTGCAGTCCATCACATCATCTCCGTCTGAGGCGGTTCTGAATGCTGGAGCAGTGAAAACAGGCGTAGGTGTGGACCCTGCGCCGGGCCTGCTTGCGTTGGCTCTGGGAGCGTGGTGTGATACTGTAGACCTCCCTCTGAACCAAGGGGAACTCTCTCTCTCTGCCGAGACCCATTCGGAGGTTACAAAACGACACGCTGTGTAAGTCATTTATTGGACGTGCTCTTCAACAACACAGGTTGGAGTGCGGAGCCCTGGCTGTGCTCAGGTGGGCTGTGTGTCCCAGGCCTTTTGTTTGCATGTCCTCCCCAAGCTCACATGGGTTTCCCCTGCGTGGCAGACATCTCTGTCTAAGGGTCAGGACAGGACAAGTCCTAGACGCATTCAACATCTTCATTTTCGTTCTAGATTGACCTTTCCCCCCCCCCACCTCCCCGGGGTTGAGGGCGCAGGCCCGGCCCGACGCCGCTTCTCTCTGTGTTACCTCAGCTTGGCCACGGGCCATTGAGCAGACGTGGAGCTGCACATGAAGAGTGGATCCTCCTGAGGTCTGAGGTAGGGTGAAGAAAACGCTGGCGTGTTTACATGTTCATACCAGCTGCTGAGAGCTGTGTAACATGTGCCAGTTCAGGCCCCAGACTCTGGAGCATTGCATATTCCAGACATGTTATACCTGGGTCCATTGACTGCTATGAATGCACTGGACAGCTAGGTCATTCTGTGGTATTTCTGTCAGTCTTGCATTGAGTGGTCGTTTACTGACAGATGAACTGTACCAATGCTGGTCTCCATATCCCTTATGTTAACATTTAGTCCATTCATTTGAGTGGTCCGTTTCTTTGAGTTTCTCTTTGTTGTGGTCTGAACTTATCCTGCCCTTATATGTAAAGAATGTCACTACATTCTGACCTTTTGTACCGTTCTTGCTTCGTTTTGACAGATGGATGTTTCACAGGTTCGATTCCCCATGCAGAAGGTCAGATCTGATTGGCTCGGCAGGTCATGGGAGAGGAAGTGTGCTCAAAGCCAAGGTAGGCTCGGTATTTACGTTCGGATGTTCATCCACTGAGCACTGGGACGGCTGACCCCCACATGGGGAGGGGAACTTACACAACACACACCCCAGGTGGACGGGGCCTCTCTGACCTCCAGAACAGAAGATATATAGGAAAAAGATATATAGGATTCATCTGTCTCTCTCTCTCTGTCTCTCTCTCTCTTTTCTCTCTTCTTTTCTTTTCTTCTCTCAAGTCTCAATCTATATATCATGTTGTCTGAACACCCAGTTTATTTCATCTATCAGGTGGATATGTGGACTGACTGATAAGCTATGTGTGTAAGCATAATATGTGGATGTGCTGATAAGTTACTACACTACCGAAGATTGGCGCAGGATGCTGGTTGCTTCAGAAAAACTGAATGTGGTACTTCATTAATATCCCATACCCAGTCAGTCACACCGGTGGTATTCCTTTGCATGGCAATATCTGGCTTTTTAAACCTGATGAAAAATGTATTAAGGGTGTAAAAACATGTTGGTGTGCTTAGCTTGGCCCTATCTGGCCAGCGGTGCCTCATGTGCTGAGGAGGAAGAGGACTCGCTGAGCGGCGTTGAGTGTTGCTCCTCTGAGCACAGCTGTTTATGTAGGCCCCGTTTCAATATTTGAGGAGAGCACATGTGGGTCTGGACGATGGCACGGGGGTTTCACCGTAAAGCCATGAAGGAGGAGATTTGCAGGGGGTCATTCGAACAGTAGTGTCAACAGACCAGGAACCTGCCCGGTCGACTCAGCAAACACACTAAAGCAGAGCCTCTGAAATGTGGTGACGGCTGCTGTTCTGGAAAAGCACCTTGAGGTCTTCTGAGAACAGCTGGACGGCAGCCAGCAGGTCCAGGAAGATGTTCCTGGTCTATCTGATGTCCACTGTTAGATGTGTTTGACAGAAAAGCTTGCTGGGATATTCGTCAATGAGAGAGCGAACGTGACGTCATCGGCTACTGTACCCCCATGCCAGGAGGTGTTATGCAACAAGGTTAGTCGGCAAGGTTGCCATGGAAATCCAAAATTTTATGTGTTTCATGGGGACAGCTGTTCCACTCAGGAATGCCGGAAACCCATTGTACTGGTAATGGTAGACTATTGACTATTAGTTTTTGTGTAATAAACCACTTGAATGGGCCCCATGGGGCGGACAGAGAGAAGGAGAATCCCAGCTGAGAGAGCAGGACCATGTGACCAGAGGTGAGGGGGTGCAGGGATGCAGGGACTCTCTCTCTCTCTCTTTCATCCTTCTATCCTCTTCTCACGACTGAGAAACGAGTGTGGAAGTTTCCATTTCCCGCCCACTCAGCCTCTGGAAGAGATTCTGGAAGCGGAGGCCTCTGGCAGGCCCCTCCCTACCTGCCTGCCCACCCCCTCCCTACCTGCCTGCCTACCCCCTCCCTACCTACCTGCCTACCCCCTCCCTACCTACCTGCCTACCCCTCCCTACCTGCCTGCTACCCCCTCCCTACCTGCCTGCCTACCCCCTCCCTACCTGCCTGCCTACCCCCTTCCCTACCTGCCTGCTTACCCCCTCCCTACCTGCCTGCTACCCCCTCCCTACCTGCCTGCTACCCCCTCCCTACCTGCCTGCTTACCCCCTCCCTACCTGCCTGCTACCCCCTCCCTACCTGCTCTACCCCCTCCCTACCTGCCTGCCTACCCCCTCCCTACCTGCCTGCCTACCCCCTCTCTACCTGCCTGCCTACCCCCTCTCTGCCTACCCCCCTCCCTACCTGCCTGCCTGCCACCTCCTTACCTAGGGGAAGGCGTGGTGGGCTGCAAGCCACCCAGCTAGTTGGCCAGCTAGTTAGCACATGAAGTTGAAAATTCAAGGTTTACTTGAACAAACCATAACCTCATCTCTAGATCACTTTGTCTGTGTTTTGTCTGTCTGTCTGTCTGTCTGTCTGTCCGTCCCAACAGCAAGATCCTCACACGGGACACCTTTGGCACTTTGTCCGTCTAAGCTCCGGTACACCACCAAGTCTTACCACACTGTCCTTTCTCCTCCCACCCTTTCCATTGAACACCCCTTTCCTGAAGGTAATTCCCTCAGCCATAACATCTTCACTCCGCTAACACCAACACCACCCTTGTCACCTCTTCCTCCCTCATCCTCTTCACACCTGAGGGATCCCGGCCCTGCACACAGGCCTGCCTGTTTCTGACCCACAAAGGTTTCCATTTCTCTGTCCCTTTCCTTGACCCCCCTCCCCCATTCCCCCTCCCTTTCCACACCCACCCCCCCTACACACAACCGCACCCCCATGGTCCTGTGAGAGGGATGGAACACAGTTCTTGGTAGTTCCACTGGAAAGAGGGCAAAGAGAAAGAATGACTGTTCAGTCTACTTAGAAAGTGTGTGTGTGTGTGTGTGTGTGTGTGTGTGTGTGTGTGTGTGTGTGGAGAGATGCCTGCAGCAGACACAGTTGGTTGTGTTTATTTGAATGGCAGCAGGGGGAACATGCAGCTCTGTATTAGTGGTCCGGACTGACTAGATGCCAGTCACAGTCTCACGAGGGGTTAATATGTCTAAATGGGAATCCAAATAATCTCCAAGCTAGCCTTCTGCAATGAAGACGTCTCAAAGCTCAAGTTATGTTCCTACTTCTGAATTAATTTAGCCGTAATTACAGTCCAGCCTCGGTCTGCTGTCTCACACTGTAAGATGTGGTATGTGGATGTCGGAGAAGCTGCTGTTTAGATACAGACACACACTCGACCAGGAGCGGCCAACAACTGGGCAAAGGCCAGGCTGAGACGACTCTTTCCCTGGTCAGACGCTTGGCACAGGACGTCAGAGTATCTTCAGAAGTGTGCCTGTACTGACATGCTCTGACATTTGGTAACACTATTTACTGAATAAAACCAATAAATGATTATTGGTGGAATCTTGTGGTATGCTATCCAGCATTTCTGTGTTCTTTGTATTGTCTGTACACCTTGGACAAATGTCCATGCCTTTTCGTTTCGTTCTTTTCACTATGAAGGGAGCTTTGTCCAATTATTGCAAGCCACCTGTTTTACAGCTGCATAGCAACATGTCAGGTCCAATCAATTGAACAATATGCAACCAAGTTCTGCTCCAGAAAGAGGTTTATTTAGTCAGCTGTCTGATCTGTTGTTGGCTGACTGTCTCTGCAGTCCACACAAACGGACCAATACACACGATTGCAGCACTTTGATGGCATTCTCACTCTGCCAAGGAATGTGGCGGGGATCTGTTGAAGATGGGACAATATTGACACCTAGTGGTGGAGAAAGTGGACGTATCCTTAGGGTGTCACTTCGAGGAGACTTGATTGAGAAACCTTCAAGGATGTCCAAAAATAATGTTATCAGTGTAATTAAAAGGAGGAAAATAATTTTTCATCTAAAAAAGTAAATATTTATTTCAAAGGTTTTTATGTTCCATCTTGGTAAGTTATCACGTCTTGAAATTACCTCGGCAGAATACTTAAGTCTTTTACAAATATTGGGATTGGCTTGGGGTGTTCATAGCCTAATGTCGATCAAACAAAGTATCCCTTCATGTTTATTATCTGGTGGCTCCCTCCTGTATTCACACTCCTGTGTGTGACTGAGGACGTGACACAAGGTGGGAAGCATACTCAGTGTGGAATGGATGTGTGTGTGTTTGTGTGTGTGTGTGTGAGAGAGAGTGTCTGTGTGTGTTTGTGTGTGTGTGTGTCTGTGTGTGTGTGTGTGTGTGTGTGTGAGCTGAGTAATACTGTAGCTTGACATCTGGCCATGTGAAGACAGTTTGGGGAACCTGAGCATGAGTGGATATAGACCAGGTCCAGGTGCAACCATGATTAGCAGTGTTGAATGTATTTGAATATAGGGATTTAAGACATATAAAGCTAGAAACTGCATGAAATGATAATATTCCGGTTTTGCCATGGAGTACTTTATGATAATCATCCCCCTTATGAAGTATAACAATGAATGTACCACTCAGTTTAAATCATGTTCAGATCATGTTTTGATAAACAGTGACAGACACAAACATGCACTTTTCAGAATTCGTGATAGCAGGTTGCTGATCGAAGCAGTATGTTACATTTTCACACCACCAAGTATTTTAATGTTTCATAAGTACTGTATTTGGTCATAAAAGTAAGCTGTTTTGGTTTGTAAGATTCCCATACATGATCTGACTGAAGTAGCTGATGAGGTAAACACAGACAAGGTTCACATTCTGACTTTCCATCTCCGTGTATAAGAGGATGACTCTTAACTTATCTGGCTTCCTACACAACACAGTTCTTATGTATGTGAATGTGACTAAAAGTGCTTTTTTGTGCAATCAGCAACAGCGCAGAGATAATCGTCCACGGCATGTGGAATGTATCTCCCTTTAGTTTTGTATAAATGATAAAACGTATAGACTAATGTTACACTGCATTGTACAGATTTGACTATTGTAGCTGTGTGTCTTGTAAAGCAACATGGCTCTGGCTCTTGGTTATTGGTTCCCCCCCCTTTCCATTTATACATGTGTATATACTGTATACAGTACTGTGTATATATATGCATATTTTCTTTACACTCTTTAATTAAATCTGCTTCTCTCTCTCACACAGTGTGGACCCCCCACCCCATCTGAGGAACATGAGACCCTGTGCTCTCTGCTCTCAGCTGAGCATCAGCCTCTTCTTCATGTAGAGGAACGCCAGGTAAGCGGCTCCTCCCAGGATCCCTATCACCAGCGTGGAGCCAATCAGAGCCGGCGCGCTCTTCCGGGCCAAGCGGAATGCCACCGGCAGGACCGCTGAGATCAGGATGTTGTTGACGTGACCTAAGACCCTTCGGAAGGTCGGCCGCTCCAGCACGCGCTCGTAGTAGGTCTCCACGTTGACACGTTTGCCGTTGCCCCAGTAACGGCGTGAGAGGCCCAGGAACTTGAGGCGGTGGAGAGTGACGGCCAGGGAGACATCCGCCATGCTGAAGAAGTCTCCACACAGCCAGGCCTGCCTGCCTTCCTCTACAGAGAGACAGAGAGACAGAGACACAGAGACACAGAGACACAGAGACACAGAGAGAGAGAGAGAGAGAGAGAGAGAGAGAGAGAGAGAGAGAGAGAGAGAGAGAGAGAGAGAGAGAAGGCAATAGGAGAGAAAGGGTGGGGGCAAGGATAGAGACATTAGTCATGAGTCCGTCACACCATTTCACTTGCACTGCTCTGTGTGGCTCTGTATCCCACTACACATGTCTCCAGTGTCGTCTACTCTGCTGCAGTACCTGGAGTCTCCTCCACCCTCCTCTGCAGCTCAGTCTCCAACTGGTCCATCACATTTTCCAGCTCATCCAGAAGTTTCTTCAGGTACTTCATGTTGTCATGGTCAAACAGTTTGTGCTGAAGGAGACAGACACATGCTTTATACATTGACTCGTAACGAGATCGTAAGTGCTTTGTAATTGAACAGACTAGTCATATTCTCATTTAGTCGATGGAATTGACATTTTGAGAAGACAAACACACATTCTACAATTCCTCCCAGAAAAAAGTTTTGCCAAGCAAGCTATTTTCATGAATAATAGGGAATCAACAACACACATCACAACTCAATGATCCAAACCCTGACACCTACTTTCAAGCGCCTCTGTTTCGCTATGTAAGCATCTTTTAGATCCGGGTTCTCCTCCGCCAGTTTCTTCAACTCTGATTCCGTGTTTCCTATTTGCGCTGTCACACACAAACACACAAAAAAACAACTGCTTAGTGTGGGTGTGTTTAGTATTTGTTCATGTGAGTGTATGGGAGTCAGATGGCTGAGCGGTTAGGGAATCGGGCTACTAATCAGAAGGTTTGCTGGTGCGCTTCCCGGCCGTGCCAAATGACGTTGTGTCCTTGGGCAAGGCACTTCACCCTACTTGCCTTGGGTGGAATGTCCCTGTACCTACTGTAAGTCGCTCTGGATAAGAGCGTCTGCTAAATGACTAAATATGTGTGTGTATGTGTGTATGTGTATGTGTGTATGTGTGTATGTGTGTATGTGTGTATGTGTGTATGTGTGTATGTGTGCTCATTTTACTGCGTATGCGCGTGGTGGCGTAGGCCGGGATGTGTGAGTCCACGGTGATCTCTGGGTGGAGGATGCAGCCGTGTGTGTAGGCGTCCATCTG
The DNA here is from genome assembly GCA_903064625.1 of Mallotus villosus. Taxonomy (NCBI): domain Eukaryota; kingdom Metazoa; phylum Chordata; class Actinopteri; order Osmeriformes; family Salangidae; genus Mallotus; species Mallotus villosus. Next base: position 162,224 of record CAEFZP010000748.1, read on the forward strand.
GAGGGAGTCCAGGAGCTCTCTGTAGTGCTGGACTCGGTGGTAGTACATGCTGCCTTCCTCTGGGATCAGCTTAGGAGTGCCCTCTGGGGAAGCACAAGACCCCACACAGACCAGTCACGACCCACACAGACCCACACAGACCAGTCACGACCCACACAGACCAGTCACGACCCACACAGACCAGTCACAAAACAAGGAAACTTATCAACAAAAGGGTCTCTCTTTGTCAGGCTTATCAAGCTAAATCTTGTTTAGACAGGAGTAATGACTTTGTACTGGATATCCAGGTCACTTCAGTATAGCTTCTCATACTTACCAGTCTCTCTCTCTCTTCTCTCTCCACATGAGCACCACAGCCACAGTGAACTTAAAATGGGTCAATGTAAAATCAAGGCAAAAGAGGACAAATTAAGAGGGCAGATCCAAATGAATAATTGAAGGGACAGTAAACACACACAAAACACTCATACAGACTCGTTCTCTAGGAAATAAATCTCAGGCAAATGAATAAACTGATAACCAATTTTAAAAAAAGGAAGGAAATGGGTTGAAACTAGACATGCAGGAATATGCACTCGAGGAATATACCGAGTATGTCCTTATTAAAACCAACCCTGCTACACCGGATAAGGTGCAGCTCACACAGTATCCTACCATCTCTGAAGTTCTGCTCCAGGTAGTCCATGATCTGGACAGGGGTCGCAGATGACGCTGTCGTTATGGGCCAGGACAGGCACCTCCCCTGCTGGGTTCAGGTGCATGAACCAGGGCTCGTTGTGCTCACTCAGGGGCAGGCTCACATCGTACTCCTCACATCGCAGGCCCTTCTCCGCTACTGCCAGGCGTACCTACAGCAAAGAAGCCACAGTCACAGACCAACTTCATGTCTTTGGCTGTTGTAACTTCTCTCTCTCTATGCTCTTAAGCGCTTGTTCTTTTTATTCTCTTGAAGTTTGAACTCCTATCTGACAGGTTTCATAAAACTCACTTTTACAATTGTGCTATTGTGGCATTCACTTGCAGTTATGAAAGCTGATATATTTTTTCTGAATGGCTAATGTTTGTATGGGATTCAAAACCATACCGTTATAATAGCCATGTGGTGGAGGTTTAAGTCAGAATGGCCTGCAGCATCTATAGCATTCCAGTGTTTTTGTGAGTGGCTTTGATGGATGTAATTCAACTCATAAATGTTGGATATGGAAAGTCACCCTTCGTATAATCTGTATTTCAGTGCTAACGATGTTTATCACTTTGCTTCATGAGTTTCCACTGCATGCAACCACACATCCCATGAAAACTATCTGTCTGAATACATTCAAGTAGGCTACTTTGCGATTTCGTGCAAGAGAACCATTGTTAATCCACTGGAAGATAGACAATATATACCCGCGCATACAGTCAAATTACACGATTAACCGGATGATACCCTTAAACTGTCCATTGCTGTGGTGCTGAAATACGAGAGCGGACATTCACCTTTTGCGAACTGAAAGACTGCGTCCAGTGATAGAGGGTCAGTTTGGACTGTTGGAGCTTTGGGCATTCTGTTACAGCTCCACTCAGATCCTTAATCTCCTGAATTGCGTCCTTCTTGATGAGGATTTCCTTTTCATCGTTAGGTTCTGTGCTGTTTTCTGCCGCCATTTTAGCTGTCAGTGTGTTAGGGGCGGATGGGAGTTAGCTACATCCACCCATCCAGCTGAGATGCTGAATGTTGCGTCATCAGTACCCCACCCTTACGACGGCAGGTTTGTGGGCATGAGTCCACAGAAGGATTTTAATGAGACCGCTTATTATAGATCTAATGCATGAATCGGAATCATAATTACAAAATTAAGTAGGCCTACGTGTATAGGCTGTGTCAAATTATCACAATCACATTTGTATTCCATTCCATCCAGTTAGGAAGGCTCTATTTGTTAAGACAACACATGTATTAATGTTCATCCAACTAGTTTGGCAATGAACGGATGATTAAACCATCATATCTACCATTAGACAGGCATAAACCGTTTTCATGTTATAGAGTGGACTGTGCGGGTCCTTGTTGGATTCATGTAGGTTGTTGCCCTAAACGAACAACAGATGTCACTGTTATCCACACAAATCTCTGCCTATTCAAAAAGTCTTTCATCAGATGATTAAATGTTTATTTATGACAAATCTTCAAGCATACGCCTTTATCTCGAACCATCTTCAATAAATTGGACTATGAAGAGATTGTTGTGCAATATTATGTAGGCCTATCTACATCCGGCATTTGTGACGATCTACAAATTATAACCTACTGCAACAGCTGTATTGAACTAGAGAAGCTTACAAACATGGTATTTCCCTCTTGGCCATATGGCACACAAAAAAAATAGAACCGCGAAGAACACACCTGTGCAAGGCAATAGGCGCGTTTTTCAAACGTTATGTCGGTGGCAGATTGAGCGGCAGTGCTAGAGGTGCTCTGTCATTTGAAGTATGATTTATTGGCGAACAGCGGTACATTATTCAGAGGACTCGAGCGCGTACACGCTCTTAATTAGCTGAGGGGGAAGAGAGTGGGAGGTTCCACTGGCATGACGTTGCAATTGGCAGTGTCTTTCTTCGGCGGCGACTCGATGTTTCTCTCTCTCCCTCTGTGATCAGTGGGTGAGAGGGGGGTGACAGTAGCGTCAGACACAGCGGTGGATACAGGCGTGCTACTTGGGTAAATGACGCTTCCCATTCATGGGTTTCACACACTAAACATTACGCATGCTTTTTATTAGATATTCATCTTTGGAATTGCAGTCTCTTTTGGTCACATTCATTGTTTTTATTCATTTTCTTCTGTAAACAGAGTCATCCTCTTGTTGGCTCATCCTTTCTTCTCATCTTCGGTCCTGGATCCCGCGGGGGAAATACGAGACAATTGAGTCTACGCCGCGTTCAGCTTTATTTGTAGCCTATTCTGAATGACGGGCGGAAGGTTCGACTTCGACGATGGAGGCACTTACTGCGGGGGGTGGGAGGATGGCAAAGCCCACGGACACGGCATCTGCACCGGACCCAAGGGCCAGGGCGAATACGCCGGGTCTTGGTCCCACGGCTTTGAGATAGTGGGGGTCTACACCTGGCCAAGTGGGAATACCTATCAGGGCTATTGGTCTCAGGGGAAACGACATGGGCTCGGAGTGGAGACCAAAGGAAAGTGGCTTTACAGAGGAGAGTGGAGTCACGGTTTTAAGGGTCGCTACGGGGTTCGTCAGAGCCATAATACACCTGCCAGATACGACGGGACCTGGAGTAACGGGCTTCAGGACGGATACGGGATCGAGACCTATGGCGATGGAGGTAAGACACAGCAGCAATGGCCTGCTATGATTGAAAATGATCTAATGTTTTTTTTTGATCGCGTGCGAGTCCCTTTAAACCGATATCCATTAAATGGGTCTCGACTTGCGCGCGAGGATGTCAATTCAGACATAATGGGGTGACAATAGAGACGCATTAATCCATTAATCTAACCCGAGTATCAAAAAAGGAATTTGCCAGACTACTATCGGGGTTTGAGTTAATGTTGCGCACTAAATCTATGTTGCGAGTGACATGTTATTAATAGGCCATCCCTAAATCGAATCATAAATTAATTTAGAATCATAATTATTATTTAAGAGATGTTAAACTGACTCCAGAGATTTTGTTCACACTACTAGCTGTTACCTCACCAGTTTAGGGGAAGTTATCTGGTTTAGTCGGTGACCAGCCATTGATTTCTACTCATGTGACAGTGTATTGAGGCCGAGGGCAAAGCCGCTCCTGTCACCGGCGCGATGGTACAACGCATCGATTACTAGTTTTGAATGGTCAAATCAGGCCACACTAGGCACACAGACCCAATACAACTAACTATAACAGGACTATCTCAGATCCTGTTGGGATTTTCAAAATAAAACCCGGGAGAAATTTGAAGCATACCGAAATAACACCTTGCGCTCAAGAGTGTCACCCCACTGTCAGTAAAAAGGGTTTATTGTTTCGAGGTTAGTCCGCCACATGGGTTGAACTGACACAATCGCAGCTGTTGACGCGTTCAGCAGGGTGTTGTAAGTGAGAACAGACCAGGTTCACACCTCCTTGTGATGTTTGATCTGGCGTGATCAGTTTAGAACAGTCAAAGACATAGTCCATCAGAGGCGTGAGCAGAAAAAACACTGGTCAAACATCCGTTGTCCTGTTACCACCCAAACTCGCGCCCATGCAACATAGGGTTGGAGAGAGAGAGAGAGGAGAGAGAGAGAGAGAGAGAGAGAGAGAGAGAGAGAGAGATAAGGCACAGGCCTAATGGATACACTAATGGGAAGTCGTTGTGGAGAACAGTCTTGGTCTCTTGTTTTCAGTCCTGATTTGATCCAATTGATTTAATCACCAAATATCAACCGTCTCTCACCACTAATAATTCATACAGTTATGAATCGGTTGAGTGAGGTCAATTTGATCTGTTGTCATGAAGTGGCCATCTGGCCTTATTGAGTGCGCAGGATACAGCAGACTGCCTGTGTGGAATCCTGTAGTTTACCTTCAAACAACACCCTACAGAAACTGAGCATGAATTCCACTAAACCACAACAGAATCCCTCAGAATACTTGGTTCTGTCTGAGATGTATCCGCAATTCCTACTAGTCAGTCAAGGCGGGTGAACATGTCTCCTGTCAGACAGAACACAGAAACAGGCTGTTCACCGAGTGACACGTATCTCTAGTCATCTTGGCATTCCCACCTTAATCACACATACAGCAGGTGACTGTGTTAGCTATGCTGGCACGTCACGTGAGGATGTGAAGAGATACTCTCCCACAAGATAGCCCAACAGCTTCCCACAGCAGAACACGACGATCTTGGGTTTATTGTGATCTCAACTGATAACAGCCCTTATTATTTTGGCTGTCATCACAATGACACATTCTCACTGTTTATCATGTGGACACCAGAGTCAACTTCAGTCGCACCCTAGATACAACAAGGTGCCTGACAATTAAGGGCATCTTAAAGGTGAACATTCACTTGACAAGTGTGCAGATTGTTCTGTTTCTGAGCAAGGGGACCGTCCCCAGTCTAAAGAGTTTCATTAGATCGAGGAGAGCAGAGACGTATTCAGGTCACTGAGACCTGGACACACTGTCTGGTCTCCCTGACATCTTCTCATTGGATGCTGATAAAGACCAGAGGCCTTAAGTGGCTTCATACCACGAATGCACGAAGCTCACTAAGGAACTGATTTGTAACCATAAAGATATTTCCCCCAAGGCGACGTAACCACAGTGTATGTGTGTGTCATCCAGTCCTATTGCAGAGGCACTGTGGGAGTCACTACTTAGAAACTGTGGGCTCTGTTGAAAAAATATGTTGTATGATCTGTTTACAAAAAATGCCCACTTTCCTACTACTTCCCCTCATGGACAATCACTGAATTGATATGTCAGATGAGGACTGGTGCCAGCTGTGTACAGACTCTTACTGAACTCAACAAACCCGTGTTGCAGGAGATCAGAGCAGGGCAGAAGCAACAACACATTCTAGAGTGTTTAAAGTAGATTTAGCCTATTATGATGGATGTCGGTTGACCATTTCTCCCGGTCTCTGCGCAGGTACGTACCAGGGCCAGTGGATGGGCGGCATGCGCCACGGCTACGGCGTGCGTCAGAGCGTGCCGTACGGCATGGCCACCGTCATCCGCTCCCCTCTGCGCACCTCCCTGGCGTCCCTGCGCTCCGAGCAGAGCAACGGCACCGTGCTCCAGGACCTCTCCGCGGGGGGCGACGCTCCCAGCGGGGGGCGTGGCGGCTTCGTCCTGAACTTCCACTCGGACAGCGAGGTGGCGAGCGGCAAGAAGAAGGGCCTGTTCCGGCGAGGCTCGCTCTTCGGGAGCCTGCAGCGGCTGCGGAAGTCCGACTCGCGGACGTCCATCTCCAGCAAGCGCAGCTCGGCGCGCAGCGACGCCGCCATGAGCCGCATCAGCTCCAGCGACGCCAACTCCACCGTCTCCCTGGGCGACGGCGAGCTGCCCGACGAGGACATGCCGTTGGAGGACCACGTGGACGCCACCACCACCGAGACCTACATGGGGGAGTGGAAGAACGACAAGCGCAACGGCTTCGGCGTCAGCGAGCGCTCCAACGGGATGAAGTACGAGGGGGAGTGGGTGAACAACAAGAGGCACGGCTACGGGTGTACGGTTTTCCCCGAGGGCACCAAGGAGGAAGGGAAGTACAAAAATAACGTTTTGGTGCGTGGAATACGGAAGCAGTTGATTCCTCTTAAGAACCCCAAAACCAAAGAGAAGGTGGACCGGGCCGTGGAGGCCGCCCAGAGGGCCGGGGCCATCGCCAGGACTAAAGTGGAAATAGCAGCTTCTAGGTAGGTCCTTGTGTTTGTGTGTGTGTGCGTTGGTGTTTGTCTGCCATTCTTCCTGCCTGTTTGCCTGTTTGTCTGCCTGCATGATTGCCTGCCTGTCTGTAAGCTGGTCTTAATTGCTCCACTGGTGGGGGTGCTTCACCTCCTCCAGAGCCGTAGCATCAGAACCACTGCCAGTTTCCCAAGGCCATCAGTGTTATTTCCATTTTGTAAGACGACTATTCCTGTGGACAATCACCCGTTTGATCTTGTGGCTAAGGTTTGATTGAAAGCACTGCCCCTACATGACAAAGGCCCTAACGTTGATTCATTTGGCCTCTCGCTGCTTCTGTGTGGCTCTTTATTGCCTCTTGTTTCAGCGCTGGTGTGATCAGCCTTGAACAGGTCCCACTTCTATTCTCTGCCCATATCTTAGATGCCCCAGAGCAGGGCCACGCTTGTGCTGCGTAATATCGCCATACCTGCGGCCATGCCAAGTGCATCTCGTGTGCCCTAAAAACGATACCTGTCCCCCTGCCAAGCGCCGCTCTGGTGTGGCACCTGCTCTCTGACAGGTGGGCAGGACGTGACCTTTCAGAAAACAGACCCCTCTGTTCTCACCAGGATCTCTCTCTTTCTCTCTCTCTCTCTCTCTCTCTCTCTCTCTTCCTCTCTCTCTCTCTCTCTCCTCTCTCTCTCTCTCTCTCTCTGTCTGTCTCTCTCTCTGTCTCTCTGTCAAGGGAGGTAGCTTGCAGAGGGGAATACTCATCCAGACAGTGAAAAGGATTATCCACATCTGACTGAGATCCATGATCACAGCCTCTTTAATATAGTAATAGCTGACCCCATGTTACCCTCTGCCTAATACTGACTCACTCACCCAAATGGGCCTAAGCCTTTTGCTATGGCCCGATAGCAGTGTCATGAGTTTCATATTTCCCAAAAATAAAATAATAATAAGGTTATTAAGATGTTACGTAGCACACAGAAGAATACTGCCGTCAACTTGCCATTGAGTGTGTACATGGAAGAGAGAGTTTTTGTGTGTGGGTGTGTTTTGAAAGAGAGACAAAGAAAAGTGTTGTGATCATCTTAGGTGCTCTCACAACCCAGTGTCCAGTGATATCCTAATCCAGTGCTGTGATCAAGGACAACACTGAACTGAAACGTCCAGGCTGCCAAAGCAACAGCAGCAAAGCTGACAGACTGGATCCGAGGTTGCCAGGTTTGCTGTATCGAATTACCCTTCTGATGAGGGGTTCAGCTTGAAACCTTCTTTTATAACATCCACATTTCCTTAGTCCAAGACTGAAGTATCATTTGTACATGAACACAGAACTAGATGACTAGGGTGTATACGTTCCGGTTTACGTCTTGTTCAATGAACAGCACATTCACTTACATTTACTTTACATGTAGTCATTTAGCAGACACTCTTATCCAGAGCCACTCACAGTAAGTACAGGAACATTCCCCCGAGGCAAGTAGGGTGAAGTGCCTTGCCCAAGGACACAACGTCATTTTGTATGGCCGGGAATCAAACCAGCAACCTTCTGATAAATAACCCGATTCCCTAACCCCGTAGCCATCTGACCCCCTACATTCATCCCTGGGCCAGTTGCTTGAAACAGACCAAGCGGCAGACTCGGCTGCTACTCAGCAAGTCCGTTTGCTGTTTCTTACATGTAAAGGATACAGAGTCAAGTTCCCAGGCTGTTGCTGGTGATGGGAAGTTAGCGGTTGTGTAAGTGGCATTATGCAGTGCATGGTGGTGATGTGGTGGTATTGATCTTAGCAGTCATGTGACCCAGCTGCATTGACCTGGAATGGACCCAGTGAATCCAGAGGGGCTGAGAGAAGTGGAAACCAGTTCACGGAGCAGAGAGGAGGGAGGAGGTAGGACAGAGGGGAGGAGGGAGGAGGGAGGGGAGGAGGGAGAGAGGATAGAGGGAGGAGAGAGGATGGAGGAGGCAGGAGAGAGGAGGAAGGAGAGAGGATGGAGGAGGCAGGAGAGAGGAGGAAGGAGAGAGGATGTAGGAGGCAGGAGAGATAGTGAAGGAGAGAGGATGGCGGATGGCATGAGATATCGTCACTGATGTCGAGTGATCTTTCGTTATTCATGCTAGTAGCCGTATCATTATGGCAGTGCTTCTTTTGCTTCTTCCCATGCTCTCTCTTTACGGCTATGATGTCTTCGTATCGCTATCTCAGGAGACGGAGTACTGTTATGGGATTGAGACGAGGGAGCTGATTCATTTAGATGGGGAGCCAAGTGAATTTGCTGAGTGGGAGATTTCTAGAAATACCTAAATGGTCTGGAAGGACAGAAAGGAAGCGATGGCAGAAATAAGAGAAGTGAAGAGACTGCATCTCTGCCCCGGACCCCTTTTGAAAACCAGCATAGATGAGCCATCCCATCAGCCCCTGGGGCAAAGCTGATGACCTCATCGTGTTGAACAGCCAATCAATACAGCCGAAGTGATGCAGCTATGGTCCTATCTAGTGCCTGGGTTTTCTATGAGAGGGAGAGAGAGAGAAAGAGAGAGAGAGAAAGATAGACAAGTAGAGAGTTTACCTTGAGGAGTGAAACTCCTCATTCACAGTTTTTTAGATCATCTTATAAATGAATATAGTCCTCTCCTCCTCTAAACGTAGTGATTGTACAACTGTCCAGTGTATGAATGGGAGAATGGTGTTTGCGTGTGTGTATTGTTGCATGTGTGTGTACACTCGCCAGGGCTGTGAACTGAGATAAGTGAGTATTTGTGGCTGGCATTGCTCCAATTGAAAACTAGCCCTCCTCATAAGGTTACACCCTGTAGCCCCTGGACATACCAATACAGATACAGCAAGCACACAGTCACACCCATTTACATTTAGTCATTGAGCAGACACTCTTATCCAGAGCGACTTACAGTAAGTACAGGGACATTCCCCCCGAGGCAAGTCGGGTGAAGTTTCTTGCCCAAGGATACAATTTCATATTGCAAAGCCGCCAATCGAACCGGCAACCTTCTGATTAATAGCCCGATTCCCTAACCGCTCAGCCATCTGACCCCCCCCACACACACACTTACACACACATAAACGTCAGTCAACTTACACCCCCAGACATTCAGAGACTGAACTGTAGGCTCCCACTGTATAGCTGTGTAGTCTACAACACGCCATGTTGCTGTTAGACCATGTCAGCACAAAGCAGCAGGAGTTTCAACCTCCCCATACATGACCATGTATGTGTGAGCATGAGTCCCAGCAATGTGCTGTGCTCGGGGTTTCAGCAAAGTAACCAGCACCAGGACTAACCATCCAGAAGAGGAAGGGGAGGAAGATGTCGCTGATGTGGGGCTTCTGTGGTTCACGTAAGGACGGACGGATCCACTTTAAATCAGGGAAATGATGTCCGTCTGTGTTTGAATGTGGGACACTTCGTCATTCAGAATGTGACTGTGATTAGAGACTGAGAAAAGTGAAGGCTTACCATGATCACGTGTTTGTGCCACAGGGTTGGACTATGTAAAGTAGGCTCGAATTTCTTTGCCGTGTTTGACTTTCAGATCAGCTTGACATTTCTGTTGACATACAAGTAGCACAGAACTCTCAATTATGTTTTTACAAATATTAAATGCAAGCCTGTCAAATAAATACACTGAAAAATCAGAAATATCAAGGCATTTTGTCATACAATTAGAACTCATTTACTGGACTAACATGATCATGTCAGCACAGTAAGACACTCTGACACTGCCTTCTGAACTGTTAGCACATTAGCATGGATGTGTTGGCCCCTCAGATGCCAGACACCAGACTGGACCACAGACAATGTTTTGAATGGTCAGTGGAGACAGATTGCAGAGGGAGGGGCACCTGCTTATACACACACACACACACACACACACGCACACACACACACACACGCACACACACACACACGCACGCACACACACACACACACACACACACACACACACTCACGCACACACACACACTCACACACACGCGCACACACAAACACACACACACACCCACCACACACACTCACGCACACCCACACTCACTCACACACATCCACACCCACCCACACTCACGCACACACCATACACACACGCACACAGAGATGCACACACGCCTTTGTGTCTGCATTCATTTCTGAGCCTACTTACAAATACTACTTACCCTTTGGTTTACAAATACCCCGTCCACCCTCCTATCCAGTGTCTGCTGGTGTGCTGGTGTGTCAGCACTGTTCAGTGACTAAATAAGGCAAGGCAGAACTCTGCTTATCAGCACCCGCCAGGAATATATACCCACCCCCCGCCACTGATACAGTAGTCAGCCATCACCACACCGGCTATCATCTCTCTTGAGTGTGTGTGTGTATGTCTGCGTGTCAGTGGATTTCAGAGAGAGAGAGAGAGAGAGAGAGAGAGAGAGCGAGAGTGAGAGAAAGAGAGGATGATTGATGAAAGAAGGATGAGCAGCAGGGGTTTGATGTTTCTGTCCGGCTATCATCTTCACAGGACTCCCGCGTGATATAGGAGCGATGCACTGATTCATCATCTTTTCCCTCTCCTGATATCATCTGTATGGAGATCTGTGTGGTACAGGACCGGGACCACAGCGGTCATCAACAGTGATGAACGAGGAGGGATTAAACGTGTGAGCCGGAGGACTGGAGGTCTGTGGTGTTGCATATGTGCAGTCACAAGTGTGCAGCTCTCACTGGGTCCTGACATGGCAGCCAGATCATGTTTATCCCTCTCTCTCTATCCATTGACCCCCACCACCATGTTTATGGCGTTGTGGAAGGGTGAGGTTACGTAAGAGTTACTGCTGACAGATTAAGAGGGAGTTCACATACACACACACACACACACACACACACCGCACACACACACACACTTAAAGGGGGGACTGTGCCTTCCCTATCCATATCAGCTACAGGTATTAATGATCCCATTAATACAGTAGACTGGGGAGCTATTATTAATGTTGCTGATGCTGTATCACACAGTCTCCTCTGCACACGAGCCGCCTCCTTCAGCAGGGAAGAGATTCACAGCGGCGCTAGTATCCATGTCATGGTGAACCCTGTTGGGGAAGAGAGTGTTGCAGCCTCCTTGTTGTTGAAGCCCGTCAGCGGAGATCAATAACGTTTAATATGACTGAGTGTGTGTGTTCCAGAGAATAAAGGTTCAGGCGTGAGCCCAACACACAGGTGTCCCGGTGTTCCGGAGAGATCTGGCGCATAGCTGGTGCTATTATAAGATCTATCAGATACTGAGGAGAGAGCGAGGGAGAAGGACAGAGAGAGAGAGAGAGAGAGAGAGAGAGATGCTGGGGAGAGAGAGAGAGAGAGAGAGAGATGCTGGGGAGAGAGAGAGAGAGAGATGCTGGGGTAGTAGAGAGAGAGGGTATCGAGCTCTCTATCGTGAGCGATCTATCGTGTCTGGGAGAAGTGCCAAAATAGAGCGAGAGACTACAGAGATGCTTGCTGGGAGATAGATGCTCTCTGCTTGCTGTGAGATAGAGCGATGCTCTCGCTCTCTAGAGATCGCTAGAGCGAGAGCTAGCGCGGGAGCAGTGACAGACAGATAGATAGAGACAGAGAGCATACTGGTGGAGAGAGAGAGCAGAGATGCTGTGTGAGATAGAGATGCTGGGGAGAGAGAGCAGTGTCTCCATTATCTCCTCCTACTGAAAGCGGTCGAAGGTATTATTTGAAGCATAATTATTTTGGTCTCAAACATGTGGTCGTTCTGAGATTGCTGTGTGACTGCGTGTCGAGCGCTCGTCTATGTCAGAAGCAGGGAAGATAGGGTTTCACTAACACACCATTACACTGCATGGCAGAGCCCGGGGTCTGGTCATATCTCATTGAATGATATGTCTTCCGCTCCGGCGGTAACAGGTGAGAGATGAGTTGGTCAGACAGGCTACTACAGTAAGCGTTTTGACAAAGGAAGAAACAGATGTATAGCTAGCCTGCAGTGATTAAAAATTGAACAACCTCTTGTGCTCTGCTCAAGTGCCAGCTTGGTCTCTCTGCCTTCGTCTGCTTTACAAATCAGAGCTCCTGCACAGTGTTTTCCTACATTATTCAAAAGCTTGTGTGTGTGTGTGTGTGCGTGTGTGTGTGTGTGTGTGTGTGTGTGTGTGTGTGTGTGTGTGTGTGTGTGTGTGTGTGTGAGTGTGTGCGTGTACGTGTGTGTATGTGTGTGTGTGTGTGTGTGTGTGTGAGTGTGTGTGTGTATGTGTGTGTGTGTGTGTGTGTGTGTGTATGTGTGTGTGAGCCTGCATGTTCTAAATGGGTTGTCCTGGGTGAATGGGCTGCTGGAGACAGTGCAGTGAGCTAGGTGTTACATTCGCCTCTTTTCTCTGTCGCTGTCACTAATGAGGCGGTCTGCTTTCATCCTCTGTCGACCACGGTCCCCAGAGACACAATGTTTAACATGTTCCCCAGAGAATTGTGTGTGTGTGTGTCTGTGTGTGCAAGAGAGAGAGACAGACAGAGAGGTGTGTTCCCCTATAAAGACACAGAACATCATGGACAACATATTTGCCAGTCTTTTGCCTCGAAATGATGTTGATGTTCGACTTTGTAAGAGATAGGCTGGAGGTGGGAGGAGCTTGTACACAGCCTGCAATTAAAACTACCTCCAGCGCAGGCGGTTGCCAAGCGACGTGACCTTTACTCTTGCAGGTTGTGCATCGGATGTAGCGCCATGTAGTCGAGTCACACACACCGTTGCGTGTGAGTGTCTGTGTGTGTTCCCTTTGACACTGTTGTGTCTTAAGCATAGCCCTTTTCTTAAAGCCCTTTAGGTCATAACACATCTAGGGTTTGTTTGTATTGTAAACAGGTCAGATGGACGTACTGTGTGGTCAGTGAGTGTAAGTCACTTTTCTTTGGATGAAAGCGTCTGCTAAATGAATCCATGTAACGTGACGTGTGTTCGGGAGCATGTTGACGATGTCTGTTCACGACGTGTGCTAGGTCACACGTGCGCCGCACTCTCAAACGTGGGTTCCTTCATCGGCAGCTTGCTTAACACAGGCCAGATGCTCGGTTAAAACCGCCCGCCCAAGTGTCTCTGATGGTTTCCATGGCGACGGCTCCAGTCATCTCGTCAGCCGTATGATAGGTTGGTTTTCCACATTATTGGAGCAGGGAGTTGTTGAGCGAGGAGAGCTCACGTCATGTTTACTCACAGAGCGCCAGGCGCACCGTCAAACCAAAGAGCGGATGTTTGATGATGCCGTCGGCTCACAGAGAAATACCTAAAAGAGGAAAAAATGTCAACCTAGCATGGGAAGAATTGTGCAACAGGTGTGTTTGATAGCTGTTGATTAACCTATGGGAATATGAATGGCGCAAACACACCTGCTCATAATGATTTATACTGACTGTTTTTCTGATCCTCTATAGGTCTTGCTAAGCTATTACCATAGCAGTCACACTACTGTACTGCAAAGGGTGTTTGTGGGTGATTGTGGGTGTGTATATGTGTGTGTGTGTGTGAGAGAGGAACGGAGAGGGAGAGGGAGAGGGAGAGGGAGAGGGAGAGGGAGAGGGAGAGGGAGAGGGAGAGGGAGAGGGAGAGGGAGAGGCGAGAGCGGGAGAGGGAGAGTGGGATCGAGCGAGAGAGAGAGAGGGAGCTTAGTCTGTTAGTCTCGGATCACAGCAGCAAGTGAAGCCTCATCCAGGTCCAGACACAAGGCCGTCTCTCGTCGTTTCTGTAAACAGTCTGAGAACATTGTCTCGGTTATTACCTGTGAAGCAGACGCAGTAGAACACTGGAGCTGTCATTCCTCATCTGTCTGGAGGTCAAAGACAACGTGTTCGTCTGTGGTCTCCACTTCTACATTCCTCTCAGCTGTTAAGTCTGCTAGGCTCCAGTGTTTGGTAATGAGTTGTGTGACCAGCACAGCTGTGTGACGACCAGCACAGCTGTGTGACCGGGACAGCCCGGTGTTGACAACAGATCTGGGGATGAACACCCTGCCACAGTGCAGCCTCATGTTCCTGACAAGGAGAGAGAGATGTGATTCAATGTCACTCTCTCGACAAACCCTGATTGGGGTACACAGAGGCGTCCTTTTACACACCCACACACACGGAGGCATTCCAACGTAACTGATTTCAATCATTTACATTTAAAACACCACTATAACCATTTGATTTGGTTTAGGATTATTTAAATGTGTTGGTTATTGCACAGAGCTGCTTTGATGCACAGAGCTGCTTTGATGCGTGAGAAGACCTTCTTGCACGCTCTTATTTTCTAGCATTCATTTGTAAAGCACAAACTTGCTGCGAGACGACAGACTGGAGATGGAAGACTTGACTGTGTTCAGATCCATATTCACACACACACACACACACACACACACACACACACACACACACACACACACCTACTCCTAGCTCCTTGGTTGCGTGACTGGCATCCAGGTAAGATGTGTTGTCACACGGAGTGCTGAGTGCCTGCTCCCTGAGAGAGCCGTGTCAGAGGAGATTATGTCAGTAATCCACAGAGATGTCGCTGCTCAGGGTTTCCACTATTTAATCAAAGTTGATTCTCCTCAATCTTATGACAATTCCCAGAAAGAAAAGCATCTGTCTCTGTCAATCTGTTTCTACCTGGTCTCTGCTGTTTGTTTGCACACAGTCGTCTGGTCTGGGAGAGCCAACGGGTGATGCTCTGGCGGTGGGCTGTGTGTCTGGACCTGTGGGCTGTGTGTCTGGGCCTGTGGGCTGTGTCTGGGCCTGTGGGCTGTGTGTCTGGGCCTGTGGGCTGTGTGTCTGGGCCTGTGGGCTGTGTGTCTGGGCCTGTGGGCTGTGTGTCTGGGCCTGTGGGCTGTGTGTCTGGGCCTGTGGGCTGTGTGTCTGGGCCTGTGGGCTGTGTGTCTGGGCCTGTGGGCCGTGTGTCTGGACCTGTGGGCTGTGTGTCTGGGCCTGTGGGCTGTGTGTCTGGGCCTGTGGGCTGTGTGTCTGGGCCTGTGGGCTGTGTGTCTGGGCCTGTGGGCTGTGTGTCTGGGCCTGTGGGCTGTGTGTCTGGGCCTGTGGGCTGTGTGTCTGGGCCTGTGGGCTGTGTGTCTGGGCCTGTGGGCTGTGTGTCTGGACCTGTGGGCTGTGTGTCTGGGCCTGTGGGCTGTGTGTCTGGGCCTGTGGGCTGTGTGTCTGGGCCTGTGGGCTGTGTGTCTGGGCCTGTGGGCTGTGTGTCTGGGCCTGTGGGCTGTGTGTCTGGGCCTGTGGGCTGTGTGTCTGGGCCTGTGGGCTGTGTGTCTGGGCCTGTGGGCTGTGTGTCTGGGCCTGTGGGCTGTGTGTCTGGGCCTGTGGGCTGTGTGTCTGGGCCTGTGGGCTGTGTGTCTGGGCCTGTGGGCTGTGTGTCTGGGCCTGTGGGCTGTGTGTCTGGGCCTGTGGGCTGTGTGTCTGGGCCTGTGGGCTGTGTGTCTGGGCCTGTGGGCTGTGTGTCTGGGCCTGTGGGCTGTGTGTCTGGGCCTGTGGGCTGTGTGTCTGGGCCTGTGGGCTGTGTCTGGGCCTGTGGGCTGTGTGTCTGGGCCTGTGGGCTGTGTGTCTGGGCCTGTGGGCTGTGTGTCTGGGCCTGTGGGCTGTGTGTCTGGGCCTGTGGGCTGTGTGTCTGGGCCTGTGGGCTGTGTGTCTGGGCCTGTGGGCTGTGTGTCTGGGCCTGTGGGCTGTGTGTCTGGGCCTGTGGGCTGTGTGTCTGGGCCTGTGGGCTGTGTGTCTGGGCCTGTGGGCTGTGTGTCTGGGCCTTTGGGCTGTGTGTCTGGGCCTGTGGGCTGTGTGTCTGGGCCTGTGGGCTGTGTGTCTGGGCCTGTGGGCTGTGTGTCTGGGCCTGTGGGCTGTGTGTCTGGGCCTGTGGGCTGTGTGTCTGGGCCTGTGGGCTGTGTGTCTGGACCTGTGGGCTGTGTGTCTGGGCCTGTGGGCTGTGTGTCTGGGCCTGTTGTGTTCATGCTGTCAACTCAGCTATTCAGGTAGATTATCACTGAGGGAAAGACACATATTACTAAAACCACCTCCACGTCTTCACCAACCCCCCCCTCCCTTCACCTCCACTTCTTAACTCTCTCTACTATTCCTACCCTGCCCTCCTTCTTTTATCAGACCTGTTCATTAGCAGACATGCCGTGTTTCCCTTTCCTCCCATCCTTTGCTCCGTGGTGGGTCTGTTCTCCCCTCTAGGATGTCTGGATGTTCAGTGTGGACTGTGTCACTCCACAACAGAGCCTTGTCCTTTCACACCGCGGCCACCTGCCTCGGTCACTAGCTAAAGTTCACATCATTTGTGTCACGATTATGATGTTGAAGGATTTATGCAATAAACCCCTTTATCCAATCTTTTGTGCCTTGCATACGACTTCCATACTAGTCAGCCATTTATAAAGTGGCATCACATTCAACAGTATTATTAAATGATAAAAATACACACACGTCCTAACATGACCAGTGCCACTGTTCTAGAGTTACAGAGTACAGCCCCTGTCTTTAAACCAAGACCAAGCCTGATTTCTCCTAATACCACCAGTAGCTCACTACCCCCATTAAAAGGTTCATGTGCTCTTGTCATCATCACAGACTCCCCGGTAATTCTAACCATGATCCAGCGCCAGAATAATTCCAATAATTCATTTGAGTGTCAGGTTCTGCTAACCACGAAGAGTGTTAGTCATGGTTAAGTAATCCGGAATTAACACCAGTTAGTAATTCAATACAAGGCCTAGGGGCTGAAAAGGTATGTGCAAGCTAAGTGCTAATTTGTGCAGGCGTAATCTGTCTGCTCGTTTGAACCCTGTGAATGAGTGTGAAACTAAAAGACACCACCTGGAGGTTTGTTCTGGGTTTCCACCAGATGCACAATGCTTGGCACTGAAGTTTGTAAAACAGTTCACAGCAACTTCAGTAGGTATGTCCATGATACTTGGTGCACAAAGTATAGCACTAACAGGGTTTTGTAGATGTAGTATAATTGTAAATCTACGCTCTCACATGTTGTTTCTATGACGTTTGCGTGAAGATTTTTATTACCGAAGGCATCAAATCTCAGCCCTGTGTGTAGCAGTAGCTGATCCAGCTGTGGAGTAGGTATGGTGGCTGAAAACGTTGGGGGACAGGGGTGTGTGTGTGTGTGGGCTGGGGGGGGGGAGGTATGGACTGTATGGACTCGCAGTGAAGGTCAGGGTCAAGGTTTCAAGTTTGTGTTTCGGGTCTGTATCTTATCTCATTCAGGAACCAGAGTACCCGAGTACCAGAGTACATTCCATCTCCCTGGGCTGGTGGTCTGAGTGACGAGAAGACAGGGGGACAGGAGATATGAGAGGGGGGGTAAACTGTGTCAGCATATGTGAGAGAGATTCCTCAAATAGGCCACCACCCGAGGAACGATGG
>CAEFZP010000748.1:182500-188416 GCA_903064625.1 Mallotus villosus
CCATTGTTGTTCCAGCTGACAGGTTGTCCCTGTGTGTGTGTGTGTGTCTCCAGGACTGCTCATGCCAGGACAAAAAGCGAGGCAGCAGACCAGGCCGCTCTCTCCGCCTGCCAGGACTCCGACATCGCCAGGGCTGTTGCTAGGGAGCTGTCCCCCAACTTCCACCAACCAGGTAACTGTTCTGCTGCCGTAGTAACTGCTCAACCAGTCACGTGTTTCTTTGTGGACAAACTAACATGCGTAAGTCAACTACCGGGCCACAGACACTCACCACCCCCCACCTCTATCAGTACAAATAAACTTGTCTTTATAGAACTCTCATTATTAGAACATCATGTAAAACACCTCTTAGTGTTAAGGAGGGTGCAGAGAGTCAAAATCACCACTAAATGAGCACCCGATTTCAGCTCCAGGTCAGGTATAATGAACACCAGAAATCTGACCCCAATGCAACAATCTTAATAGGATTTACTTCTGTACCTTAGTGCCTCTGTTTACTGACTGGTTTCTTCTGCCTTCCTGTCACATACACTGCCAACACGCCCAGCCCCAAATGCAGCCTGCAGGTGTGCTGGTTTTGGGCAGCAGGTGTTATATTTCACAAGCCTTTAAGACCTGGGAACGAGTCACTGGGGAGGGACCGTGTCAGAGGCTGGCTCTTACATGTGTTCAAATTGGAGTTAAATGTAGGTCTTTTTCTGCGGATGTTTTTAACACTGTGGATAAGTGTACGTGGAATTATATTATTTCAAAATACGGATCCAAAATGCCCAAGCAAGTGTTAAGATCATTTTTACTTGGTGTCAAAATCCAGCTCACTCAATGGCATATTATATCCCACTATCATTTCCTTAAATAGAGAGATCTAGCTGTTAAACTAGTTTGGTACTTTACTTTAGAACACAAACATATAGTGCACTTTGACGCACGTCTAACCAACAAGTGTGTTTGACCCCGACAAGTAGACAAGCATTAAAGTCAAGAAGACAGATCAATCCAGACTAGATTCTGCATCGCCTCCGAATTCAAGGGGCTACACTTATAGTTTGTGCCACTTTACAAATCAGTGACGGCTTAAAGTACTGTAATTTGTCTGTCAATCGTGGGGTACAAAATACTATTCTCTCTATATGACAGTTCTATCTGACGGTCCCTTGCATCTGGAGATTCATCTGTGGTACTGTTCTGTTAACGCTGTGTAATGACTTTGTCCCATGCTGAAAGGCCTGGGCTTGGCCCTCCGAAGGCACGTCATATAAAACCATCGAGGAGGCTTTCTAAGACCACAATGAACGACTGTGTCTGGGGCTCGACAAAAAAACGGAGCCTGTATGGACGAAGCTTATTTGGGGACAGTTTCATGGACAGAAAACCACTGTTCCTTTAGTATCACAGGCTAGACCAAGTGAGCTTCTCGATTACATTTTCGAGCCGTACATTTCTGTCTGTTTTAGATATAGTTTCACACAGAATACATGCAGTTTTTATAGGGACTTTGAGGTAACACAGACAGAATGGCATCCTACACAGTAGCACCCAAGGGGTTGACTAAACTCTATTTGTACCTTTACAAGGGAAGATGAGTTTTACAAGCAAATGCCTGAACACTATACTATATAAATGGGTGAGGTTTCCTAGGGTGTGAAGGAGGCTGGTGTTGATGAGGATAGACAGGGAAGTGTGAGTTCAACACAAAGTACTTCAACAGACGAGACCTCATCGCGATGGGTGGAAAAACAAGATACGCAGTTGATGCGTAAAAACATAGCAAGAACAGTGCAGTCAATGGTTTCCCTCTCTCCGATGTCTCCTCTGACCGTCCATCCCTTCACTCGCAGTTCCATCACCTCTCTGAACTGTGCATCGCGTCCTCCTGAGCCCGCGGTGTATATTTAGCCCTCAGCTAGCTAGCCTAGCATGGCCCACTGCCAATAGATGCCATAAAATAGTTGGTGACTAATAGATTGACAATGGAAGCCATTCAAGCATGTCCCTTGACGCAGGGCGAGAGACCCCCAGCTGGGGGGGACGCCAGGACGGGGGTCTGTCCGCTTGTTTGTGTTGTGGAAAAAGGCAGTCATGCTCGGAAGCTTGGTAAGCCCCTGCAGGTTCACTCACCAGAGAGTGTGTCCTTGTCTTCTAAGTCAGATCATGAATGAAAGGGCAGCTGTGTCATCACACTGTGCCGCGCGGGACAGCATGTGAGACGTGGCTGCAGGTCGGACACACCGGGTCAAACGTGGCACCTTGTCTTTGGATAAGGGGACCTCGTTCTTGTTAGACTAAGAGGGGAAGTGTTATTCACGATTACCTGAGGTTTTCTGTTTGGGTCTTTTAATGAGTTTACTTCTATATTGTCTGCGCTGGTTACCAGAGAAGGTATAGGTTGTGTATCAAAACCCGAGTGTACAGTACCCTAGTTTTAGGTGTTTGGTTGGTCATCTGTTCTAGTTTGGCAGGTCATATCATGTTTGGTGTAAATGAGGTCCCCTATTTACAGTTTGACCCATTTTTGCTCTTAAGAAAAATACAAAATACTAGGAAATGAACTGTAGGAGGAGTACAGACTACCCTTAAAGGAAACCTACCCTGGATTCGTCACTGACGATAACCTACATTTTACTTCATTTAATATCATGAATGTATGTAAACTCCAGGTATATTTACTATTTTGTCATATATCCTTTCACAAATATCTGAAACATTCATTTGACTCCAGTTTAATCCCACATGATTCCTTGTGGTCTACATACAAACTCTGAACATTCTCACTTCACTTAGAATAACTCTCCAAGGAAAACACAGGTCCAGACCCCTTGTCATTTGTAAATGACATTTCAGACTCATGGCAGATTATCGCCCAAGTTCGACATGAGCAGCCCAAAAGTGAAGAGGGGGTCATTAGGAAAACACCCTGACCTTTCTGATTGGTTCGCACACAGACCCCTGGAAGGGGGGTAGTGGAGGTGGTCCTGGACTGGTTTATGGAGTGACGTTAATTGGGTTATATTTGGAGCCGATGTGTGCTCACTGGGGCCTAATGGAGACATTGCTGGAATCCCAGTGCACTGAGGGCCGGAATAGCTCCTCTTTCCCCCCCCCTCTCTCTGCCCCCCTCTCTCTGTCCCCCTCTTTCCCCCCCCCCTCTCTCTGCCCCCCCTCTCTCTGCCCCCTCTCCCCCCCCTCTCTCTGCCCCCTCTCTCTCTCTGCTCTGCCCCCCTCTCTCTGCCCCCCTCTCTCTCTCTCTGCCCCCCTCTCTCTCTCTGCCCCCCTCTCTCTCTTGCCCCCCTCTCTCTCTGCCCCCCCTCTCTCTGCCCCCCTCTCTCGCCCCCCCTCTCTCGTCTCTGTCCCTCTCTCGCTGTCCCCTCTCTGGGGCTGACGCAGAGCAGCTGTTCCTTCCTTCAGCCAGTACCCATGAAAGGGAGGGAGGGGGGACGGGGGCGAGGGGGGGCGGGGGGGTTGAAATGCTCTTCCAGCCCGCCCATTTTGACCTAGTCAAGGTACACTCATGGTCAGGTGGCCTCATAAACACGGACAGGTCAGAGGGGTCCCACTCAGCCATACATCACACACACGGGGTCATAGGTCACCAGTCTACAGACGACACCAGCTGCTGGTGTATATTCAGACATTCTGCTCGCATTCTAGATAGGTCTGTTTAGAATCAAGTGCATGCAATATTATTAGCTCAGAGGTTATGAGACTCGATGTAAAATGGCATGGGGATTTATGCAACAGGTAAGATGTGTCTTACCCTGTTGTTTATGATTGTCTTGCTTCTTATAGCTGATGCTAGAAATCCAGGACAGCCGATCAGAAAGACCTCGTTAACCCCTTCCTGCCCTTCCTCCACGTTTCTTCAGATGTCCCCGTATGCGAGAGCAACTCCAGTCTTCTCTCCATCTGTTTGTTGAAAACAAAGGAGAAGTGGAACAATGACCGAGCTAAACAAATGTGATGATTAGAGGGGCCAGAATAATCTGCATAGGAAGCATGGTACATTGTTGATTGTACGTGTGCATGTACTGTGTGAATGTGTGAAAGAGTTTATGCGTGTGTAATCTGCCAAACAATGACAGCTCCCTCATCTACCGGCACACAAAGGAGAGAAAAGACCTCGCTAGGTGAAACTAATTGAGTCGTGCGTCTCAATTGCGACAAACATAGAAATAAACGAGAGAAAAAGGTACAAAATTACTCTTATGTAGCTGTATGAACAGGCCATTTGATGCTCACACAAACCAAAGCATGTGTCTACACAAACACGTCGCAATCAAACGAAATGATAAGATTCTCGATACAGTATATAGCTTGTGTACAATCTGAAGCTAATAACAGTTTCTTGCGTGTACATGGTCCTGATAACTATGAGGAAACATCATGTAAATCCTGGCAGCGACCCAGCACTGTGACTCATATAACATCCGCAGCCTTGGGCCCCCACTGTGACTGTTCGCTGATTGTCACTTGCTATATTTCAAGCATGGTGAAGATGGTACGAATGTTTCTCCTCGCGCCGGCCCCTGTTCACCGCCAGGAGATGGTCTGCGTTATTCCGCTCTGACGACTCGATGTTCGCACGCCGCGCCTCGTCTGAATGTACGCGAGAGGCGGTCGATGCGGTAGCCCCAGCCTGTTTGGCGAAGGCAACAGATGGGATGGCGTACTGTACCCCCCCCTCCTTCACGGTCGTCCTCCTCCTCTCTGTCCTCCTCTCCCCCCCCCGACGCTCATGTGTAAAACACGTCCAGTCACGTGCCCTGTTGGGGTCCCGCTTGTTCCTTCCTCTTAGATTGAGGTCATCAGGGGTTACGAAGGCACTGGGTGCGCTATACATGGACAGACCTTCGCCAGGCCTTTTGTGTCCTGACTGTGTGTGTGTTGGTGTGTGCTTGTGTGTGTGTTTGTGTGTTCGGCTAGGCTTCTACTGGAGTGGAAATGTGCTCCGGATTAGTTTAAACGTAGCTGCCATCCATAACTGAAACAAAGCCTTGTCCTATAATAATGCCATAGAGATGATGAAAGGAACAGATAAAGACAGGAAGCAGAGAGAGGCAGCATGAGAGAGGCAGCATGAGAGGCAGCATGAGAGAGGCAGCATCAGGTTGGACTGTGTCAGATCCAAAAGTGCTCAAACTGGACTAATAAAATAAGCCTTTAGAGTGGATTCTTTATTAGACATAGGATTTTACTCTATGTCGGCAGGGCAGCAGAAAGACCAAGTTATCTCTGGCCGTTACCAGTATCTTTACCCACTTGAAGGAATCCCTCTTTGGTACCAGAGATTGATCACAGCTCAGATAAAGATGTGCGGGGGCCATCTGGGGGGTTTGGCTCTAGAACACATTCCAAGTGACTAATCACAATTGTTTGGCACTGCAAACGACCGTAGTTATAGCCTGTACCATAGCAACTAGGTATTGTACAGTACCAGGTTGAAAGCAAATATGTCTATTTAGACCACTCACCAGTGTTTCTAGATGTTAAAACCATGTTGAAAATAAGTCAGTGCACAATGAACTACATTGTTATAGGTGACTCTGAAATGATGAGACAATAATTATTATATCGAAAAGCTGTGTCTGTGGCTTTTAAAATGGCTGTCGGTGCAAAGTCTCTGACTTGTTGCCAATACTGCAGTTATCTCTCTCTCCCTCCCCCTCTCTCTCTCTCCCTCCCCCTCTCTCTATCTCTCTCCCCCTCTTTCTATCTCTCTCTCTCCCTCCCCCTCTCTCTATCTCTCTGTCCCTCCCCCTCTCTCTATCTCTCTCTCCCTCCCCCTCTCTCTATCTCTCTCTCTCCTCCCCCTCTCTCTCTCTCTCTCCCCCCTCTCTCTATCTCTCCCTCCCCCTCTCTCCATCTCTCTCTTTTTCTCTCTATACAGTATACTGGTAATGCCGAGAACTATCCAGAAAA